>APFE030155484.1:92434-140143 GCA_000404065.3 Pinus taeda
ATAAAGGAACCGTAACCGTCGTCATCGGCAGTATGTCGCTCTTGAACATGGCACTGTTTGCATTCGTGTCTGGGTGGGGACCTCTCGTCTCGCTTCACTTTTGCCTCCATGGGTTTGGGTTATCCTATTTGGCCACTCATCTGCTCATTGTCCTTTCATTACAACCTCTGATCATTTGACCCCCAAATACTGTCAAACCCGTCATAGTGCCGCCGATATGTTCAAGAGAAGTTGACCTCTGCAAGTATAACCTCCCTCTGATATTTCACGCAAAACAAACTTGTCTCTACCCGTCTCGCGTCGATGATGTGGGAAACATTATGGCCCACCTTCAATAACGATCACTTCCTGTCGACTTCAGCTCATTATCCAGGAGTGACCTAGAGACTCCCTTCAGGTACCTTGGGGCCTGCATGCCTCAATGGCAGGTTCTTCGTGTTCGACGCAAGGTTCTCATTATTGGCCTCCGATCGAATGATTCCGCGGGTGTTCGACGTCGGCTCATTCATTCACATGCCGTGGATTGTACCTATAGTACCTTGAGGACCATCGTCATTATTGATGGCCCCTCTCGCGTCTGTTAACGGCTTTCATCATTGGCTGGTAATCGGACGATGTTCAAACGTGTTCGACTTCGACACATATATTCACATGTTTGAACTTGTACTTTGTTCGGATTCGGATGGAGCGCAAGACCCTGGTTCTAGTCCATTGTGGACCAGGTTGCGATTTTGTGGGACATCATTACACGACTCATTGATGGATGGCTGCGACCATACCTGAGTCCTCTTAAGGATGGCTGCGACCATACCTCTTATCATCATGGTCTACTCAGCTGGGTGGCTGCGTCCACGCCATAGACCTTTTTCCATATGTCTTTTGGATGGCTGCGCCCATGCCTAGACTACATGTAATTGAAATATCAGTTGTATCTGCCTGCAGGTCCTCTCCAGTGGTGTTCCAGTCCAGCAGTCTCGTAAAGCATTTCACCCCTCCCACTCTCTCGGGCTTCATGCTTTAGGGGGCATCTGTTACATAGTAAAATGTCACTGCCATCATGCCAGTCTCCCTACTGTGTTGTGAAACCACATTCACCTATACTTATGCTCCTCAGAATGGCTAAAAAACCCTCTTTGCCTAAGTTAAATGAATCATCGCGTCTGTTAATCAAATAACCGCGCTGACGGGCGGAGGCCAATGTGTCTGATGCGCTGCCAGCGCGGAAGCACACTTCTTTTCCGCGCTGGTCCCATTTTACGAACAGCGCACCTTCCGTTTGTCCTTTGCGCGCTGACCAGACCTCCTCTATATTTGATTTGCGATGTCAGCGTGCCAGCTCAGTGTTTCACCCGCGCTGATCCTGTTTGGGCGAATTTGTTCTAACAACCAACCTTCCAGATCCCTCCAGACTTGGTTGTTAGCATTGTTGAGGTCGCCATCCTTTCTCTGGCATGTCTGTTCGACTGACCATCCACTTATCTTGGGGGAAAGCTCATCCTTTACCTATTCATGGAGACTCCTTCTCCTTTATAAGCCTCCTCCATTGCCCATGAGCAGCTAGTTTGGAACATAGAGACTTTGTTGGAGGAATTCTTAGTGAATTTTAGTGCTGCTCTTTGTAGGCATTTGGTGTGTTGTGTGAGGATTGCTTTGAGCTTGAGGAAGGCCATGAGCTTGTTGCCTTGTATGTGAGAGAGAGACCTCTTTGACTTGGGAGACTTGCTTCAAAGGTGAATGCTTGGGAGATGTGCTGGCTGGACCCTCTAGGGAAGGACTCAGCGTCAGGACCTCGGTTGTACCTTACTCTATTTTCTGTTAATAAAGATAGATGACTACTCTTATGGTTCCATTTACATTTGTTCAATGAATGATTAATGTAAATTGTATCTTTCCTGACCGATACATAGTTGTTGTTGGTAGATTTTACGCTTTTGTTTGTTCTCTTTTGCTTGTGCAGGTGTTCGTCCGCGAAGATAGCGGAGAATTGTGATCGGCTGGAGCGAAGGAGCGAGAGGATTATCTCTTCGACAAACAAGCATTGGAATCCAAGTAGGTTACTCTCACCCACTTGTTAATTACAACTAGGAACCTGCGGTGTAGCATTGTTCGATTGTTGCTAGACCCCTGTTGGGCTAGTAGGGATCGCCTCTATCCGTAGAGGGGATTTACCTATCCAGCAATACTGATGCAACTCGAGGTCTTCACCGACCGCCGTGGCACATTTCTACACAATGGGAATGAATGCTCTGAGGTTGACCACGTGAGAAATTGTTTGATTACTGGTCATTGATGTATACCGTTAACAAACGTGAGACTGCTCACTGATAATGATAATGAGAGTCAAGGTACCCAATACAATCTAATTAGTGCGAATGAATGAATTGAAGTCAAACACTTGAAAGAATCTATCAATCATGAGACAATGATGGTTTCCTACTGCCGATAGTGAAGGAATCTGCCATTGATGACTGCAAACCCCAAGGTATTACCAAATGGACTCTAGATATTTTTCCAGAGTAAATGAGCTGTAGTTGATAGGAAAAGATCTGCTATAAGGAAGGCATTAAGGCATCCTTCGTGAATCTAGCGTGAGTGTAACCCGTAGGCTAATAATGTGGAAGGAATAGGATGAAAAAGATGTAGTAACTCAACCGAAGCACGTTTTTGGCGTACACAAGATGTAGCTACCGCATGATAGAAACCCTCTAAACTAACCAATAATGAGAGTTGACACAAAGACGAGGAATCCACCAATAGGGTCAAATGGAAACCAAGGCATTGCACGAATCCCAATGTGTGATAATGAAATTTGATGTCAAACAAAAGGGAAACCACTCTATCAAAGACCCATGATACTGATCAATGTTGAGCACAAGGTGACCTATCAATAATGAAAATAGGGCAAGGGTACGACTCTAGATCTGCCCTCAAAGCAATTTGTCATAGTCGATATGGACAAGACCCACTAGCAAGAAGGCAATGGAGACCTTCTCAAATCGGAATGTGAAAAGGACCAATATAAATGATGTGATGAAAAACATGACACTGACAACCAAGGATGGCCAACTGAAAAATAAGTCAAGAGACACCACAGAGAGGCCGACTCAGGTTTACTTCCCTTGAACAAAAGCATGACTCAATGATGACTATATGGCAGCATATGATAACTCTGTATAAATCTGTCATGCAAGAGTCATAAGAAAACTCTCCATATGATTGGAAGAGGTAAAAAATCAGAGGAGTATTGACTCAATAACAAGGTTAAGGTACTCCTAAGTAAAACTAAATCCCACCCCAATGGAGGAGATACTTTCTTTTGAGTGCTTTGTTCAGGGGTGACATGACTGGCTCTAGCTGCTAACAAAATATGGAAATGTTGTCTCGTTCCCGCTCTTTTTGGAATATATAATTTTTTTCTTTTATCTTTTTCTTTAAGCTAGAAAACGAATAAGAGAATGCCATAGTACAGTGGAAAGAACGAGTGTCAGAGAAGTAGATGATCTAGTTCCTAGGAGGGGAACAATCCTATGCTCAATGCAGGGAGGCGAAACTAGTTAAGGACACTCAAAGGGATTCTCTTTCCACGAGTAAAAAGATGCATCAAGTTGCATAAGCTAAGTGATTGCATGGTTGAATTTGTAGAAGACATGGTCAAATAAGTGGCTTAAACATGAGTCCAAGTGAAGTCGGCTCAAGGCAAAAAGGTGCAAATAGTCAAAATTTAATGCAGAAATACAACTCAACACAAAGGAGCATCTAGGGTATAAGGGCATAAATTAGCGCGGAAGAAAGGAGAATGTGTCTTCAGTGCATCAGTTATGGCAGGACTAAAGAGGACTCTCGAGCCTACTAAGTATAGAAGCATGGGCAACCAATTTCAGTGAGGATCTAACTAAGATGCCCATGTAAAGGATGGCTCTACCATCGCATCATGATTTAAAAAAATAGGCGAGTGAAAATGGTTTGCTGACCAAGATACAATGGGGTCGATCCTACGACTAATGTATCACTGAATGGAGGCTAGTATGAAAGATGCAGCGGAAAATGGTTTTCCCTAACCTAAATGCCAGTGAGAGAATGATACTTGCCATGACGGGCCAGCGGTTATGGGACCAAAACAACATCTCGAATAAGTCTCCAAAATTTCCAGTAAGAACCACCCACTCTCGATAATCCAAGCCCACAGGTCAAAAAATCCATGAGACAAAAATCAATTTTTGAAAAAATATTTTGTAATTTCAAAGTTATATAATGAATTTTGGACTCACAGTTTTTTCATTTCTGTTTGGAGCAAAGAGCTGTGGAGCAAAGCTAAGCAAGCTTTTCTTTGAACAATTGGACCATTCGAATCAGCCCAAAGTCTCTAGTTAATCCTCAAATACTACTTGTAATGGCTTTATGATAGTTTTTAAAAGTGTTTTCAAAGTTTTGACCATGGGAAACTATGCCCAAAAATTCAACTTTGCGTACACGCAGGTTGGCTGTGAGTAACCCGCGTATACAACAGCCATATACATGATTGTTTGTAAAGGGAACCTGCGTGTACATGAGTTAAAGTTTTAACATATAAATTAATGGTTTAAACTTCAATTTTTTGTAGGATGACTATCACTTGGAGGGAAAAAGAGCATACCGCCATAGATAATGAGGTAATGAATGATCAAAATGCATTGGATGCTCTGTGTGGCTATGGCTTACTCAAATTCTTCAAAATGCCAAATATGAAAGCCAATAAGCGCTTGCTAGAACTTTTGATCCACTACTGGAGCATAGAGGATGACACTTTCATGATCGACTAGATGCCTCGACGGACTGAGGTCGAAGATATCTATTTCATTACTGGTCTCTCTCGAAGAGGGGAGGTCATGCACTTGACAGGTAGGATGAGAGGTAGTCTTTCGATGGAAGACTATGTCCATATATATTGTCCTGGAAATCCAGAGAAGATTGGGAGTCAAATTCCAATCAAACATGTAGAAAGTTTATCCTTGAGGATTTTTCTATTTACCATTGCACGGTAAATGGGTCAGCTTCCCTGCATCAGGCGTCACGAGTATCTATGGGCCTAGTAGTGGAATGTCTTACCATAGTATTTGACTGGTGCACGCCTCTTTTGACTAACATGAAGAGTCAATTGACCTCTATACAGAAGGGTCAAACAAAGAATTTTGGATATGGAACCATCTTGTGTTCATTCTTCTTCGAGAAGGTACCTGGGCTATGTCCCAAGGTATCAATGTCCATCAGTAGCCCAAGAGATACACGAATGGGTAGATGAGCAGACCTGATGAAGCACCTTGGGGGCGGTGATGTGCCCAGAACGACCTTTGATGATGAGTTTTTCACCTAGTGGGATTAACAGATCATCGCGGTCGATGACTACCCATATGCCAGCATGGATTTCCGAGGAGATCCAGACTTAGTGTTACCACCAAATGCGGCATGGGGAGACATAAGTAACAATTTTTAAGTTTTTGTGAGTTTTTTAAATTTTTTTGGATGAAATGAACTTTAAAAAAAAAATTATTTTTGATGAGAGAAAATATTAACAAAATATAATGACCATGTTCCAGATGTGGCTCCAGTGAGACCTGATGGATTTCCGAGGCACAGGCGTCGTGGAAGAGGGGTTGAAGAGACGGTAGCTAAGACAGAGAGATTCCTTTATGTTGTTCATAGAAACTTGGTGAGACTAACTCACCAGGTACCTATGATAGATGTAGAGGATCGGCTTGAGGAGATGCAGCGCCGTGTGGTAGGGGTACCACGGGACTGGGTCAGGATACTTCAGCGTGTAGCCAACGTTGTGGTTAACGTTTTAACCGCTCATCCTAAGCCAGCTCGATAGATAGATCTATGTATGACTGGACATGATTATGGGCATAAGCCCAAATTTTGAGGGCATCTTGTCCCAATTTTGTATATTATTTTTGAACACTCCATCTATATACAGGTGATTTTATGATAGAAATACAGATTCGATTTTATTTTTGATGTTATTTAATTTGATGAATGATTATTGTACCAATATAATGCTTGATTAGAAATAGAGTCTACTAATGAATTCTCAAATCGTGGAATGTGAACATATGTGATATAAATAAATGATCGTTGCAACATTCTCACTCTAAAAAAATGGCGATATAAATATGGATCGCGAACCCGATAAGTGTTATTTAACTGCAACACCACCAGTTGTGAGTCTAGACAAGCTACCAATGAATCAATCCCATAAGATATTGCTTCAGATAGTAAATTAAGAATGGAAGTATATTCGGCAATGTTGTTCGAAGCAGGGCCAATACACACTCCCTTCGACGCCATCAACTGGCCAGATGGATAATAAATCAACCAAGCTACGGAAGCAAGATTCTGAGTGTGCCTACTTGCACCATCGGCGAATCCGAAATATATCAAATCGTCCATAAATACCTACCAGATCAGATAAAAAAATATCAATATCACAAAACACAAGATAGATATGTATAAAGATACAATATTACAAACAAGCAATTGCTCAGCCGAAGCCTAAGCAAAATACTTCTTCAGGTAGAGCCCATTTTTGGGCTTCACCACCTTGTTCCCTTCAAAGTCAATTAATTCATAAGCCCTTTTTTTCAAAACACGCTTGACTATAAAGGGACCATACCACATAGATTTGAACTTGCCTGCCCCCAGGACATTTTTGTCTTGGGCATAGACTAAGACAAGGTTGCCTTCAGAAAAAACCCGAGGATGGACAAATTTATCATATTGAGTTTTAATCCTCTTCTTATGGGCTTCATTTATTATGGCTGCATCTTGACGCTACTCATCAAGATTTTCCAAATGAACGAGGTGTTCTTCGAGACTAGATGTCTCCAGAAGAAGTTCCATAACTAGCTTAAGGGACAGAACTTCACATTCGATAGGGAAGATAGATTCCAACCCATAAACTAGTTGAAAAGGAGTAAAACCATGGTAACCTTAACTGAGGTTTAGTATGCCCAAAGTGCCAGACACAACATGATGTTCCAATTGGATTGTGTTTTATCATTTGTCCTTTGCAGGAGGGTCTTAAGGGACTTATTCACGGCTTCAACCTGCCCATTGGCTTGAAGATAATATGGAGATGAATGTTCTTGCCGGAAGCCCAACTTGAGAGCCAATTCAGTCATCAATTGATTTTGGAAGTGACTGCCATGGTCAGTGACAATATCTCTTGGGATACCAAATCATGAAATAACCTGGTTGAAGAGAAACAAGGCTGTTGTCTCACTATCATTTTTGAAAGTAGGCACGGCCTCAGCCCACTCTATAAGTAGTCTACGACCACAATGATGTACTTGTGATTCCCTGCCGAAGGTATATTACAAGTAGTAAAATCAATCCCCCACTTCATACATGGACTGACAGTGATAATAGGAAAACATGGAGTTGGATGCGCGCGCATTTTCCAAGTGTAAACTTGAGAAGGATGACAATGTTTGACCGATTCAATACAGTCTTTGAAAATTGAAGGCCAAAAGTAGCCTACTCGCAAAATTTTCTGGGTTGCTGCAAGCCTTGATAGATGACTGCCATAAGCTCCACTATGGCAATCATTAAGTACTAACTTGGCTTCTTCCAAAGTTAAGAAATGCCTAAGGATTGAGTCAACCCCTCTGCGATATAATGTATCGCCAATAATAACATATTTTTTTGCAAGGTGACGTAAATTTCAACGCTCATATTTGGAGAAAGCAGGTGGAAACTTCAAAGTCTAGAGATATATAATGATATATTCGTACCAGGGATCCTGTGAATCAATGAGGAATAAATGTTCGTCAGGAAAATTTTCCTCATAAACAATAGCTTCCTCACAAGGTAGCTCCGAAATCAATTCCGCAAAAATTAATGACTTCTTAGATTTAGCTGACAAGAATTCGAGATTGAATTCTTGCAACATAACAATCCATCGATTATACTTTCCCCCAATCAATCGCCTACAGAGGACAAATTGAAAAGGATTGACAACCGCTAAGATGAACGTTTTGTGAAGCACAATGTAATGGTGAATCTGCTGAACAGAATGGATAGTCGCCAAGGCCAATTTCTCAATGGAAGAATAGCGTAGCTCAGGTCCTACTAAGCCTCAACTCAAGTAGTATATTACATTCTCACTGAGAGCATCATCCTCCTAAACCAGAACCATATCGATGATTGATTCTGCCGCAACGAGATACAAAAGGAAATCTCTGCCATAATCTGGTGGATTCAATAATGGAGCAGAGGTTAATGTTTTTTTCAAATCATCAAAAGATCATTGAATGAAATTGTCCTATAAAAATGGAACTCCTTCCTTAAGAAAACACATAAATCCTTTGGTAATCTCGGCGTAATTTGCTATAAATCTCCTCAAGAAATTTGTCTTTCCTTGGAGACTTTGAAGTTGGCGAATGGAAGACGAGGGAGGCAACTAAATTATTACCTCAACCTTGAAAGGATCAACTTGAATCCCTTTAGTCAATACAATGACTCCTAACAACCAACTGGATGTGACCACAAAAACACACTTATTCAGATTGAACTAGATTTTATAAAAACGACATCTCTCGAAGACTAACCGAAGGTGCTTGGGATGATAAATTCTCTTGCGAGAACAAGCAGATAAGTCATCCAAGTATGCTTCAATAACATGTTTGATTTCATGGAAAGCATAATACTTGGCCCACTAAAAAGTATCTCTAGCATTTTTAAGGCCAAAAGGCATCTTCTTGTATGCAAACATTCCCCAAGGACAAATAAAGGTTGTCTTGTGCTGATCCTCTAGATGGATAGTAATTTGATTGTAACCAGAGAATCCATCCATGAACGAAAAAATTTCATTGCGCACACATTCATCAACAATTTGATCAATAAAAGGTGTGGGGTAATTGTCTTTTGGACAAGCTTTATTTAAATCCCTAAAGTCGATACATACTAGGATCGTTCCTTGCTTCTTATCTTTTGGGACTGGGCTAGAAACCCACTCAGTTAGAGGAATGGGGTATATGAAACCTGCCTTAAGTAGCTTTTCAAATTCAACTTTAATAGCTGCCACTTTCCGAGGATTGACCAGTCAAATTTTTTGACGAATAGGTTTGGTGTTTTCATATGTCTTGATCTCATGCTGGACTATAGATGGATCAATTCTAGGAATTTCCTCATAAGCCAAGCGAACACATCTTGAAATTCTTTAAAGAAATCGGTGTAGATTTGAATTTCTTCAAGGGAACAATCAGCTTCGATGAAGACATTTTCGATTACCTTAGGATTCCTAGAGATGTTCACACGTACAGTTTGTGAGATAATTGACATGTTACCATCGGTAGAAAATTGTGTTGGAGCCAAAGTGTTTGAAACTATATAAAAATCACTAGTAGATAGATTGGACAAATTAGATTCAACTTCACGCAATGGAGGGAGAAAATATGAACAATGATGTAAATCATCCAATGGTTGATCCACACCCATCATTGCTTCCAAAATTGCTTCTTCAGGTGGTAAGATTGTATCCAAGCAATCCAGAGCTGAAGTAGAATCGAGGGTCCAAGCAGGAGCCACATCGCCATCTAACTCCTCTAGTGAAAAAGGAGTGGGATGGTTTTCTGCAGAGTTAACGATAGATTGATAAGTGAGTTCCGTTGTAGACATGGGAAATGCCATTCAACCTACCTGCCCTCCATCTAATGTGGTGGTAGATGAATGTAAGGGCCAAGGGTCTGAAAAATAAAGAGTTCAAAAGAACTCTTTCCGAGAAGGTCCCCTAGAGGATGAAATCACATTAATTCTAGCTATAGGAGCAGGAAGGTCAAATATACCCATTAACAAAGAGTACATCCCAACTCCTAAATTGTCAATAGGTTGACGGGGATTGTTCACCAATGGAATGGTAGAATTCGAAGTTGCGTGAGAGTCACCTAGAGAATAATCTAACTAATCAACTCTAACAATCCTTTCCTCATGAGGAAAACAGAGGATGCGGAATAATGATGAAACTATGGCATCCATCTCGTAAATCCAATTCCCGTCTAAGAGGAGGTTATAATCTAGGTTCGCATCGACGATTTCTACCTCAATATTCACTACCTTTCCCCCAAGACAGATAGGAAAGGTTAGATAATGTTGTGTAGCCTATGAGAATGTCCATCAAATGCTGTCAAAAGAGTCGGTGAAGGAACAACTAAAGGTGATCCAATGGCCTTCCAACATGACATAAACATCATGCATGTGGAAGCTCCATCATCTATAACAGTCAGAAAAATATTGGTCTTTTGGTATGTGGAGTTTATCTGGAAAGCCATATGGTGAGGAAGTCTACTTTTGACATTCAACATATCAAAAGTGAGCACTAAATAATTATTTGGGTCTAGTGTGTCGATTTCTGAAAGAAAATTATTTCTTTGAGCAGGGCATGACTGGAGTACCTCCAATACTGACATAGAACAATGACTTTGAGCCAGATCTTCTACAATCAAGTAGGTCATGGCTGCCCCAGCATTAGGGTTAATAGTCGAGTGCTTTGTGGAGCCTTTCAGTATCTGAGGTATAGAATCAATAGAGGGCCGCACAATATGAAGTGGTTATGTGGCTTTGAGAACATATTTAGCCTTAGATGTTTTTGATCCACCATAATTGCGTGCTCACGTAGCAACGTCGATATGAGAGCTCATCATATAAACATTTGACGAATTTTCCCCTTCTTGGTTGCCCTCGACAGAGGTACCAACATTAGAATTTGCGCAAGAAAGTAATTTTAGCCCTTGGGGAAGAGGGTTAGTCAGAACAACTTAGGAGCTAGAGGAACCTTGTTGTACTAATAAGCGCTGAGCATCTTGCATCTTAGGGTAGAGGTGAGTCAGATGATCTCCATTGCATGACTTGCATGGAAATTTTACCTTTTTCTTGGACTCTTTCTAGCCTCTCCGACATCATTGCCGGGTTTGCTTGCATTGTATTTTCCTTCTTGGTTCTTCTTCTTACCTCATCCCTTCCTCTTCCCATTGGATTGTTGATTTCCTTTGGGGTTAGTGGTTTGGATGGTGTTTATTGAGATAGGTTGTGAAGGTGTAGGTACAGATGGTGTTTCCTAGGTAGAAGAAGCAGTTTGTAGAGAAAACCGTTGTAACTGATTCAATAGGTTCACTGTGTTAATATCAATCGATCGGACTATACCATCGGTATGGGGACTTGGTTTCAGTTTAGCTAAATCGACCTTAGATCTAGGAGCATCAGGTAGAATTTCCTAGAGAACTCCAAACTGAGAATATATTAGTTCCAATTGCTGGGCTCTGAAAATGGCCTGCTCTTTTGTATAAACACCAGAGAGACACACATCCTTCGAGATCTCAGGTTGTAATGATTTGATAAACCATTCAAGAAGGAACTCTAGCAAGATTTCAGCTATGATAAGCCTTTTCCTCCTCCTCCATTCCTGGATGTGATCTGAAATGTGAGTTGTGGTGTCTTGCTGAAAGTTAGCCAGAAGTTCAGTTCTGGCTTCATATCAGACAGGCAAATGAAAATGGTTCGAAAAGACATTAGCCAAATCACAAAAAGAAGTATAGGTGCCCCCTGGCAACTATATAACATTTGGCCGCATTTCTAGTTAGGGTGCGCTGGAATAACCTCAACCTGATCGAATCATCTATTAAGGAGTTGGATTAGCACCATAAGTGAAATGTGGTTACGTGGTCTCCAAAATCTTCACCACTCTTCCCTTCGAATTTTCGGATATTCGAGGGAAGTTTAGTTGGGACCGGAGGCCAAGCTGGATTGCACTGAATCAGATCATTTGTCAAATTAGTTAAGTCTGGAAAGTTCAGCGTGGCTAGAAAAGGGATTTGTGGCAGACCTTGAGAATTCCATCCAGTGCAGGCAAGGTTCCCAAAGGTCTGAAAAGAATGACCTGTATTCTGAAAAACACCAGATTGCCCGAAGTAACTCGTAGATCCTACCAAACCAAAAGGTGCTCCTTGTGATCCAGTAAAATTCAGAGTTTGACCAACTCCTACCGAAAATCCTCTTTAACCAATGAAGTTACCCCCTAATGAAGTGTTTAGAGGAGCTGATAGCCCCTGATAAGGATTCCATGCGTTAGAAAAGGGTGGAAAATTCTAAGACGAATTAACTAAAGAATACGACACATCCCCTTGTTGGCTGAAATAAAATTTATTCCCAGCTCCTATCCCATTAACTGTAAGGTTTGTCCAACTCTGGAATGGGTGATTACCTTGACCTGTAAAGGAAAAAGGCATTGACTGATCTAGGTGGATGTTGGTGGCCACCCACGTATCCCACTTGGACCCCCACAACTGTCTCTCTCAGTTTTTCTTCAGTTTCCTTATTTGTAGCACAATTTACTATTTTTAGAAGTTTTTTGGGTCCTGAACTTCCGAAGCCGTTTTGAGGCCCTAAACGATGTTTTTTGGGAAATCTGGGACCAACATGGGATCATGGATGAATGCTGCTCTTCCCAAAGTTATAGTTCTTGGATAGATATTTCTAACGAGCTATTGTACACGTCAAACAGAGATCGGGTGCCAAGGTTACGGCCCTAGGAAATTGATGTACCAATTTACCCAAAAGAGGGCCCACAGTTTGGCGTTTCATATTCTAGGGTTAGGTTTTTGGATGTTTAATATTTTCCATTGTTTCTCAACAATAAATATGCCTTCGAGCCTCATTGTAACACAGTTTAGAGGCATGTAGCCACCACATCTCTTCTCCGAGATAAGCTACCATTGCCCTTGTTATAGACATTTTTGGGCACTACAACCCCAATCATAAATTTCCATAAGCTAAGGGCTCGTAAGTCCCTAAAAGTGTTTCTTCGCTACCTAAAGGAACAAGGTCAGCTGATTACATCATCTCCCAGAAGTTCTCCACGGAAAACTGCTCAGAAATGGTCAAAACTGGACCATACTGAATGCCCAGTGCAGAGGGTGCGATGCATATCACCTTCCCAGTGTAAAGGGTGCGATGCATACTGGATGGCCCCTATTTAGGGTGCGATGGGTTAGAATGGACAAATGGCAGAGATAATTTGCGAGGTGGAAGATCATAGAATCTTCCAGAAACTTCCCCTCTGACACTTACCTCTCTGATTTCGACCAGGGATGAGTAAGAGATTTTCAATCTCCAAGTGGAATAAAGAACTATCAAAGAGAGGACACTAATAAAAATCCCAGAAGCTGACACACCCCCCTACAATCATCTATATATGGATCCCTCATCACAGAGATCTAGAGGCTGGAATCTTGTATCTTGTAGAGAAGTGTTGTTGGTTTTCTAGTGTAACATCATAGTGTTGGGTGATCTAAGCTTTACTTGAGGTGAAGAAGGGCTTTCTTGCTGGAGGATGATGGTGGGTCAGAACAATTGGTTGTAATCCTCTTGCTATTATTGATATTAATAAAGCTATTCAAGTTTTCCTCCACATTCGTGTATGTTTGATTGTATATGCATTTGTGTGGTTAATACATATATGGTCCTGTGTTGTTTATGAATATAGATCTCTGTTCTTCGATAGTATTATGCTGCTTTGATTCCGCAGGTGCTCTCTAAAGCTGTGTAGACAAAGAAGGAGTGAAATATATCTATCGAGAAAGAGAGGAACTGAGAAAGGAACCAAGCGCAAGAAAAAGGTTGGTGTCCTCTGTTCCCCTCTTGTCTATTTTTCATGAAGGAAAATGAAAGTAGTTTTAACTTGTTTGTTTCTAAGATAGCTACCAGTCTTAGTGGGAATAGTAGCTCTAAGTGGACACTATTCCCAGTAACACTTCTCCATTTTCATTCAGCCTATTTTTGAATATCCATTTAGTTCCTATGATATTCTTATCATGAGGTCTAGGAACTAATTCCCAAGTATTATTCTTTTCAATTTGCTCAAGTTCTTCATTCATGGCCTTGACCCAACATTCATCTATGCATGCTTCATTTACATTTTGAGGTTTAGTGGAAGATAGTAACTCTAGATAGCTTGAAGCTTCGTCAATGGTTATTCTAGTTTTCACACCTGGCCCTTTTTCTCCTAAAATCTGAGTTTCTGGATAATTTTTCTGAACATACCTGGACGAAGTCTTTTCTTCTATTGCTATCTCTTATTCTGATGCTTCATTGGTTTCTTCTTGAGAATTAGTGTGATTTGATGTGGGAAAATGATCCTCATCTTCTTCATTGTCATAACCTTCAATTTTTATCTATTTTGGATTTTTGCATGCTTCATCAACCACAACATCAATACTTTCAATAATTTTCCCAAGTCTTTTATTGTAACATTTATATCCTTTACTTCGGGAAGAGTAGCCAAGAATAACACCTTCATCTACTCTACGTTCAAACTTACCAAGTTTTTCATTAGTCCTTTTGATGTAACATGTACTTCCAAAAACTTTGAAGTATTTTACAGTAGGAGTCTTACCATACCAAAGTTCATGTGGAGTTTGAGTGCTATTTACTCAAACATTTGCTTGGTTGAGAATAGTGATGGTGGCAAATGCAGCTTCACCCTAGAAGGTTGCAGGAGTACCAGATTCATCTAGCATAGCACGAGAAATTTGTTGAATAGTTTTGTTCATCCTTTATACCACTCCATTTTATTGAGGAGTCCTTGTGGCGGAGAACTATCTTTTTATTCCATGTTGTTCACAAAAGTCAAAGAATTCATCTGAGGTAAATTCACCTCCTCGATCAAATCTGAGGCATTTGATTTTGTGATCTAATTAATTTTCAACCAAAGCCTTGAAGGTTTTGAACTTTTCAAATGCTTCATCTTTATGCTTTAGAAGACCTATCGAACACATTCTAGGAAAATCATCAATGAATAATATAAAGTATTCTTCTCCACGAGGTGACTTTTTCCTTGATGGTCCACATAAATCAGTATGAACAAGTTCAAGAGGCTTACTAGCTGACCCTTCCTTTTCGATGAAGTGAGATCTAGTTTGCTTATTGAATTGACATGATTTGCATATAGTATTTTCAGGAATGTTGATATCTGGAAGATCACGAACAACTTGGAATCTGCATGCTTTTCTTATTTGAGAAAAGCTAAGATGTCCCAATCTTCTGTGCCATAGCCAGCTTTCATCATTTTTTCTTAGATAGCATTGTTGTTGTCCTCCCTTGAGTATGTATAGGTTATTTGGAGTTCTTTTCCTTTTGATCATGGTTTCTCCTATATCAAGCTTACGAACAACACATCCATTTGATCGAAACACTACTTCATTCCCTTGATCACACATTTGACTCACACTCAATAGGTTATGCTTTAAGCCATCAACATACATAACATTCCGAGCTTTAACTTTTTCTTTCAAGCAAAAAGAGCCTTTACCTTTTATGACAGAAGGAGTGTTGTTTCCAAATGAGACACTCTTTTCTGTTTCTAATGCATTATATGAGTGTAGTTTTTCTTTGTCACCTCTCATGTGTTTTGAGCATCCACTGTCGATGTACCACTGGTTTTCTTATCCTTCTACATAGAAGGCTATACCACATATTTCTATTTGCGGTTCTTTCTTTCTCCATATTTTGGGATTTAATGGAGTTTTCTCCTTTTGAGCCGCCGAAATTTACTCCTGCATTCAGATTCTTCATGGCCAAAGTTGTTACAGATTGAGCATTATATTTGATTTTCAAGAAGAGAAAAGTTATTATAGGAATTTTTCTTGATCCCTGTCATATTCCTTTGATTTCATGATTATCTAGCCATGATGGTTTTGTACGCAACACATTCAGTAGCTTTGTGTCCAAAATTATGACATGAGAAACATTGACCATTAAAGAAGTTCCTGCGATTATTGAATCTACTGACTTGTTGATTGTAGTTTCTATTGATATTTATCTTTGAAAAAAATGAGTAAGATTTACCTGAATTTGATTGTGGCTTCTGTTCATCCTTGAAGTAAATTGAGCTGATTCACTTCGTGCTTTGGTTTATGCCTTTGCTGACGATTGTCAAACTATTCACTGCTCTTTGCTACATCAAGATAGCTTTTAGTGGAGGTTGAAAACTTCTACGATTGAGATGTTTCTTTAGTATATCCAAGACTTGTCTTTATCATAGGAGAGTGTTGCACTTTGATAATTTCATTTAAGGTTTCTGATCCTTTAGAAAATCTAATATTTAGAGCTTTTGTTTTCTCAAGATCCTTTCTTAGAACGACAATTTCATATTCTAGCTTTTCATTGTGTTTTTCTCTTTCAGCAAGTTGGTATATCAAGGTAGCTATAATCATATTCTTTTCTTCTAAACAATTTTTTATTTTAGAGATTTCTTCATCAAGGTCATCTTCATCTAAAGCATCCAAGAAATCATCATCTTCCTAAGCCATCAGAAGTCTATAGTCATTAATATTTTCATCTTCATCACTATTTGATAAACCATCGCTATCTTCATGAGTATAGTAGCTCCTTTTACTTACACTTTGTTTTCTATTCCATTTTGCAGATCCATTCTCTTTATCATATTTATCTTTATCAGGACATTTGGAAGCATAATGACCAACTCTACCACAAGCAAAACATTTGAAAGGTAGTTTACCTCTGAATCTTCCGGAACCCCGTTGAAGCTTCTTGACGAAGTTTGATTCCTCTTCATCTTCTGAAATATGTCCTGATTCATTGAGTTCTTCATTTCATTTTGCTAAAGCTTTAAATGTGGCTTCTCTCATATCTAATGGGCCTCCTTTGGACCTCATTTTCTCATCTCAAAGGCAATTAAGATTCCGTGAAGTTGTGTCATATTAATAGTCTGAAGATCCTGCTTTTCTTTTATTACAGATACTTTTGATTCAAATTTAGCAGATAAGGATCTTAAAAAATTTTCAACTAAGGTAACTTCCTTTATCCCTTCATCCATATTCTTCATGCAATTAACAATCTCATCTATACATAAGAGGTAACTAGCTATACTTTCATCATTGTACATCTTGGGAGTTTCATATTGAATTCTAAGTGTTTATAGTTTAGCACGTTTTACCTGAGAGTCTCCTTCGTAGCTTAGAATGGTTTTGTCCCATATTTCTTTGGTTGATTTGAGCTGCATAACTTTGACAAACTCTGATTGTGATAGAATTCCTAGTAATGTATTGATAGCCTTGGCATTGGATTCATATTTCTTTTTACTTGCTGTATCTGTAGGGATTACTGATGGAAATATATATCCTCCTTCCATGATTTCCTAGACATCTGTTCCAAGAGATTGAAGATAGGTTGTGGTTCTTATCTTCCAATAAACAATGTTGCTCCCATCAAAGATTAGTAGTCTGATGGAACCCCTGCTTTTTTGATTACTCATGATGATGGATCTTCCTTCAAGCAATCAAGCTTCTTCTGAAGGACATGCTCTGATACCAATTGTTGGAAATAATACTGAGAGGGGGGGTGAATCAGTATTATCGAATCAATAATTTAATTTTCAAAACTGATTTGTATACACTACTTCATCTTAGTGAACTAGCGTGTATATGCAACTATACATAATGCAACCAACGTATATGCAAATTTTTTTGATTTACCTATAACTAGTATATCAGGAATTCATTAGACAGTGCAGTAAAAACAAAATAAGGCATCACACATAAGAAACATACATGAACACCAAGATATAATGTGGAAACCCAATGTGGGTGAAGACCACATGCTGCAATCATCTCTATCTTCTTTTAATAATAAGAAAATTCTCTTTACAATTTTTGTACTAGTGCAGTCTTATACCAGTACGTAGGCTTCTACCTATAGAAGGCTGCAACCTTCTCTCATTCTCCAACTTCTACTAGAAGGGAAATACAACCCCCTAGCTCTTGTACTAGCTGATATGTTTACTGCTATGTAGGTGCTGACCTACAGAAGGCTACGACCTTCTCTTTTCTTCCAGGGACCACGTTTCATAAATTTCTAGATTACATCCATCAACAACATCATTCAATCACCAAATATATCTGCATCAACCAATCTCCTTTCGAACCAACCACAACCGAATCAATCAATTACTCCATCAATCTAATCATTTAGAATGTTGTCACCAAAATACAGTAACTAGAACCCAGGCTAGAACCCTACAACAGAAAACAGAAGCAACTAAAACATATTTTATAAGTTATGCGCTACTTCCATGTGTCAAACCTACGTGCATATGCATTTTCCTCAAGGCGAACCAGCGTACAGATCTGTGAATCAAATTTATGATGTATACGATGTTTTGATATGCAAAACCAGCGTGTATACACTTCTTTTATAAAGTGAACCTACGTACAGATCTGCAAATGATGATTTAAACATAACAACTATTCCAGACTTCATTGATACTTAGATCATCATATTTAGAGACTACAACATGCACTAGTTATTTAGATACATGATTAAACCACATAAAGATAATTCACTTCAAGCCTTAAGACCCTGATACTTCATCATATCCTTCGTCAAACGCTAAGGTTCATCCTTGGTTCAGATCAAGCACAACACCATAAGCCAATAACCTGCATATTAGATCTCACACTTCATCAGATATTCGATACTTGCACACTTTGTCCTAATGATCTTCTCCTCCTTTTATAGTTTGTAGGCCTTTCTCAATACCTTGGACCAAATACCTAGGGTCAATACCTCAGACCCGATACCTTGGACTAATACCATGGATCAAAATATCATGGACCAAACACTTAGTTTTCCAAGGTATACACGCTTTTCCTCTTGTGAAAGTGTGTGTGTATGTATGCGTGACTTGTATACAGTGAACCTACATGTATACACTGCTTGGTCAACGGTGAACATGTCTATACCTTTCTTTCTTCATCTTGTGTAGTCTAATCTGTAACTCTGTGCTATTAACCTATAGTACTATAATCTGTCATCCGAGTAAGTTACCATCAAGGACAACACTTGTATTATAATGCCAACAGACTCTTGAACCAAGCTGGGTAGAGTACAAGAGGGCTTGTACAACTATTACTACTTGGTTATCTATCATCTTGCCTTTGTATGATGATCTTGTTACTTTTAGTCCATGATACTTCGAAGGAAAATACGTACTGTTCAAAGTGAACCTTGGTGAAAACACAATGCTTGCGTGCTAACTAGTGTCACCTTCTCTAGTCAGTTGTTTTTGGGTTAACCCTTGTCATCTCAGTCAAGCAGAGTAAGGTGAGGGGGAAAACCTTAACAGGCATGTCAGAGATATAATAAACTACTTCTCTTCAAGAACAACCTCTTTTTCTCTCAATAAGTCGGGATCCCTCTTCCGCCTTTGAAATGAATAAGTGTTATGCACAGTGAAAATGAAAATGAAAAAACATGAAAAGTCAAAAAATTAAAAATTAAAAATGAATAAGGTGAAAGAAGACAAAGACTTCCTGTGTAGTGAGATGATGCAAGTAACTCTGTTGGGGTACTAACCAGGCCTGCTGGTAGCGGAGCCATGCTTATGTTCCTATGTGACTCCACCGGGGTACTGTCTAGGCCTGATGGCAGTGGAGCAACACTAGAGATGAAACTAAGACTTTGACGACTATGTTTCTTGTGCACCTACATACCCCTCAACCCCAATCGAAACAGTTGTGTTTCCTTGGCTTGGAATGTGTGTCAATCGACCAAGAGTTTGGAATATGCTATATCTTATAATGAAACTAGTGTGAAGCCAAGATGAGCTAAGAGCTGAACAATACTTCTGTAGGTGTTTGACTTGCTTTTCATGAACAAGGTCCATTCAAAGAGTTGGAGTTATACCAATGTGTCGCCAAGTGTTGTAGCTGCTAAAACCACCCTACAAAATCTTTCCTTAGCCTGTTTTGGAGCCTCCCTACCAACCTTACACAACAATTTGTCTTGCTTCGTCAAGTATTCAAGCTTCAAGTGTTTTCCTTGCACAAAGGAACTTGTCTATCATAGTTGATCCATTCCCCTCATAGGCTACTCACCTAGACTTGGTCCAAATGTAGGCTGAGTAGCTTCCCCTTGAAAATTGTGCATTTCTGGAGGGCAACCAACCTTCCCTCCAGGAATTGTGCAATCCTCTCCGACAGCTTCCTAGGCTCCAATATTGCACAATCCTTCCAGCCAACCCTCCCAGTAGGATTTGCACAAATTTTCCCAACAATAGGTTGTTTCGCCTAGGATTTATGCAAATCTAGGTAGAATTCAGCTGCTATGCCCAGCAATTGCACAAATCTCCTGGGCAGCCAGCCCATATCTGAGCCAGAAATGCACAATTTTCTCCAGCAGTTGAGCAGTATTTTTCATGTGCAGCTGAGTTGTCTGGTTCCCCTTGGGATAGAGCAAAACAGACTTACATTCATGGGTTGCTTCTCCCAAGATAGCATGCAAAGGCATCCCTTGTTTTAGGGATCTATGTTGAACAGTTGGAGGTTACATGCAAGGACAATTCCGAAACCTCCCACCAAGTGTCGCTTCCCCTAGATTTGTGGCATGCACATGACAACCTTGATGTGATCAAAACTCATCAACTGGACACTGCAGAGATCATTCCTCACATCAACCTTGCATTTTTGACATCCCACATCACATCTAGGAGAAGTTGACACATTCAGCTCAGTTGTTTTGGGGTAAGCCTGCCTCCCATGCCTTATGTTGCATTTCTGTCACTTTTTGTGTTTTCACTTATGTGAGTATTGTTTGCTTGATTTCTTTGAGCACTTGCTTTCATTTACATGTATTCTAGCTTGTCCTAGATCTGTTTGAGTTTTCATTGCTATCTCACTGTTGTCGCATGCATGAAACTGTTTTGCATGGATGTTCTCCTAACTGGCGAACTACCTCACCTACATGCATGTTGATCTATTTGTTGAATCTTTCATTCATGTTTTACATACATTGTCGATCACTTCTTCTATCACTTAGTGTGGCCATGCATTCACTGACTTACTTGCTTTCAATCACCCATTGGCAAGTTGGGCCAACCTTGGCTAGGGCTCTGCCTTCACCAAGGCTGCATTGCATAACATGGGAAAGGAAGGATCACCTTCCTCTCCATATTTGCACATTCCTACCTAGAACTTGCCTCTAGGACTATTTTGCACATTTCTGGAGGATAGTAGCTCCTTGGCCCAAGACATTATGTAGATATGTCCCTAGGCCAACAATCCTTCCTAGCTAGAATTGTGCATTGTGCAATCCCAGTAGTCAGCAACCAGACTAGATTATGCATTACACAGTTCCAGCAGTCATCCAGTCTCCCAGAAACCTAGGCTATGCCTTGAGCAATATTGGCAGTCAGTCTCCCAACCTCCCAACCAAAATTGCATAACCTTCATGACCATTCACCCAGGTATGTTGGAAGTCAGTTCTCATGCTCATTTTGGTTTTTGACTAACATATTTCTTGCTATGAGTGTTTCCATGTCTCTAGGTATCACAGGTGTTCATCTACCTCTCAGCAGTACATATACAATGGTTTCCAAGAGAGAAGAGATGAGGACACTGTTCAGAGCACACTTGGGGATGCAGTTGATCAAGTGTCTATGAGCTTGCCTACCCACGAAGACATCAATTTGTTCGTAGACAAGGACATCAAGCAACAACATCACAGTGAGCAACATCATGAACAGTAGCTAAAGACAACATACCAATTGCAATGAATGCAAGAGGAGAGTTGTTGACAACGTGGAGGTAGAACAAGGTTGCAAGCTCAAGCAGGTCCATTAATGATGAAAGAAACTTTGGACACTCTGGCTATGGAGTGATGGTGCGACATGAAGATCATGCAAAGGTAGAAGATGTAATAAAGAAGGAGTTGCATGTGCTGAAGCAGCAGCTCGGGAATAACATGAAGCTGCGCAGATAGACGAATTAGTTGCAACAGGATCAGGAACAACAGTGGGTGCAACATGCACTCACTAATGAAACTATGCTCAAACAAGTTAAAGATCCATCCCAGCAGCTAACAAGGAGAAAACATGGTAAGTAGTGTGGTTAATCGCATGCAAGTCATTCAACACACTCACCAAGGTGAAGAAAAGAAGCAAGTCCAATTGGAGCCAAATGGGTACTTTGGCAAGTTGATGTGCATGACCACCAACACACACTTGAAGATCAACATGGACACTATGCATCAGTGTTTTTCCAGTTCATCCACACCCAAGAATAACATGCACATGTTAGCAGATGAATTAGATGAAGGGGGAAAACCAATGTACTAGTTGCAACGTAAGCAAGAGTTCGCTTCAGCAAGATGTCACCATGAGGTGCGTGCACACCATCATGGACGACCAATCTTGGCATCAGCTTACCAGCTTCACCATCACTAGCATGTCAAAGATTTGGTCTCACCACAGTGGACCGAGTGTCAGTGATGTCTTTAAATGCTTGCTCAATCCATGTTTTCTCACATGAGTACATGTGCATTGTGAAATTGAGTCATGTCAAGTGTAAGTCAAGTGTCAATAGTTGGACGTAACAGTCATTGAGTAGGTGAAGAGTCGTGAGGGTAGTTGAACTGTCACAAAGGGGAATTTCAAGGGTCACCCCACCCTTTGCCATAAATAGTCCCCCAGAACTCATTGTATAGCCTTTTGGTTATCCAAGCTTCTACTAAAACTATTTTGAAGAAGGCTAGGATAGCATTGTAACACGCCTTGGCTTGTCCACGACACGAAGCTAGTACATCTCTTTGGAGGAGTAGGAAAATGTGGCTATAACATTCCACTGTTGGGGCTAGCGGGTTTACATGGATGTATTGTATGATTGTGACTTTCACTTCTTTAGATAATAAGAGCCAACATATTTTCATGCATATGTTGTTATTGTAGTTGGATTGATTCGGTTGCTTTAATGATATGTGTTGTTTAGCTTACGTACTTGTGTATGTACTAATTCACATGAAATTATATGAATCTTGTTGTTAATGTGTTTCATATGTTTTTAATGTTGTCACCATTCGTGTCGACTGCTCTACCGAACATCAAACAAAAATTTCACTTGAACCTTGCTATAACAATCATCAGACTTGTCTCAGACTAATCTGTGAGTGTTGTATGTGTTATCTTACCTTGTATGATGTGACTACCGCATCCGAGTGGACTGCTCCACTAGAAGATGTGCATGTCCTTTGTGTTGTGTGTTCCTAGCCAAGTTGGGACTGATCCCTTTCAACTTGGAACTCACCTTCGCCTCCTTCCCTTTTCGAAGTGTTGGAACCTCTCATACACCTTCCTTAGCTCGCTGCATTAGTCACATCCTTGTTGTTGATAGAGTTATTCTACTTGCCTATGTGTGACACCACGGTCAAGGCATTACCTTACGACCCACTGCTGGGACTCCTATACCAAACATTCTGAGGTCTAATTGGGACTTCTTACCAGGGATATCCCCTTGACATGTTGGCAGGTCTAGCACCATCAACATAGCCATGATAAGAATTTTGTCAAACATATCACAAACATGTAATCTACTGGTCATATCCATAGATTTGAGCGTAGGGGTCTCATACTTGTATGAGAATTGTCAAGAAGAATTGATGCCTTATCATAATAGATGCATTATCATCTATTAGGTCACATATTCATTCACATTTATTGCACTACAATCATGATGAGAGACATAACCAAAATCTGTCATGAACCATGCTTATAACTAGCATATGACCAACAAAATAACAAGAGTAGAACAACCATAAAAACCACATATTAACAAGTAAATTTACACATGAAATACCAAATTAAAATAATTTCTTATTAATTTATTCAAAGCCAACCAAGTCAAGGCTGATATGAATTTAAACAAGAACGAAACAAATTACAGAGATAACCATAAACACAAAGATGTAGTGGAAATAATAATTCATTTCATTAATGTAAAATAGTAAAATATGCTTACAAACAGAAATGGAAATAATCCAGCTAGGGCGATGGTAACTTATCTCTAAGAAGAGCTGTGGCGGCTACATGCCTCTGAACTACCTTACAATGAGGCTCAAGTTGCCATTTAATTATTGAATAATAAGAGCAAACCCTAAACAACCAAAACCCTAACCTGAGGAGATGTAACACCAACAGTTTATGGGTCCCGTTGGGGTGAGTTGGACAACCAACTTCCCGAGGTTGCGACTTGGTCATATTATCTCCGTTTGACGCGCATGATAACCCATTGGAAATATCTCTTCGAGGACTACGACAGAATAGACAAATTTAAACAAAACATTATTTGCGGTAGATTTCAAAAAAATGTCGTTTAGGGCCTCAAAACGGGTATAGAAGTTTAGAACCCGAAAAACTACTAAAAATAGTAAATTGTGCTACAATTAGGGAAACTAAAAAACTGAAAGAAGCAATGGTGCGAGTCCAAGTGGAATTAGTGGGTGGCCACCAATATCCACCTGGATCATTCCTCCCCCCTTAGGAAGCAATGGTCCCCCATTGCATTGAGTTCCTCCATGAGATGAGGAAACTTTTGCTGAACTTGGTCCCTGGTGAGCCAATTGCTTTGGTGAAAGAGTTGGCCTGCTTTGACAACTCGATATAGTTGGATATTCTACTGGAAAGTGTGCTTGATCTATGCATCCATGATCCGATCAGTTGCAGCTTGTTCCATGCAATCTAGATTTAACTCTGTGGGTGTGAGTTGTTCTGCAATGTCAGATGTGTCTAGTAATGGTGGAAAGTATGGCCGAAGGTGGTCCACATTGAACACTGGGTGCAATGTCAGATTTAACTCTGCAATCTAGATTTAACTCTGTGGGTGTGAGTTGTTCTGCAATGTCAGATGTGTCTAGTAATGGTGGAAAGTATGGTCGAAGGTGGTCCACATTGAACACTGGGTGCATGCCAAGGAATGGGGGAATGCTGAGCTCAAATGCATTGTCTCCCACAACCTTGGTAATGGCGTAAGGACCATATCAGAGTGGTCTGAGTTTCTGATAGGCTCCAGTAAGGCATTCCTTTTGCAAATGCAACCAGACTTTGTTGCCCACTTGAAACTTATGTGGCACCCAATGTTGATCATGTCGTTTCTTGTACTTGGCATTTGATTTCTCCAGAATATCATGGACATACTGGAGAATATGTTGGATGTGCTCACTGAAGTTGTTTGCCTTATCTGTTTCAGGCTAGACATGAGCCGAATCTGCGTGAGTAGCTGCAAATGGCATGGCCACATCAATGGGACATAGTGCCTAGAATACCAAGCCCACCTGAAAAGGGTTATGGTCAGTCGAGCTGTGGAGAGTCTGATTGTAGTTGTGCTGAATGATTTGAATTGTACATGCGCAGAATGTGTACAATAATTCTGTTGACAACCTCTATCTGGCGTGGATGATTTGAATTGTACATGCGCAGAATGTGTACAATAATTCTGTTGACAACCTCTATCTGGCCATCAATTTAAGGATGGAAGGCTGTGGACTTAGTGAGTTTGGTGTCTAGCATAGCCCAGAGACTGGACAAAAATGTACTGAGGAACTTGTTGTCCCAATTTGAGATGATAGACTATGGGATCCCAAAGTGTACCCACACTCATTCAAAGAAGAGTTTAGCAGTGGCTTCTGCTGTGATATTCTTCTTGTAGGCCACCATAATGGCCATCTTCGAGAGCCTGTTAACAACCACAAAAACACATTCGTTTCCACACCTAGTGGAAGGAAGGCCTGACATGCAATCCATGGAGATGTATTGCTAGGGTCAACTAGGGGTAGGCAGCGGGGTATAGAGGCCTTGCTTCTTAATGGTTGGTTTGAAAATGGTGTAGGAAGTGCATGATCTGATGTACTTCCCAACATCTTGTTGAATATTCAACCAATAGAAATACTTCTGTAGCACTGCCACCGTTTTCTCAACCTTGAAATGCCCACCAACTCGACTGTAGTGTGCTTCCCAAATCATCTTGGCACGCTCACTTGAAGGAACAAAAAGGTGACCTAGGTGGCATAACAAGGCATCCTGGAGGTGAAAATTTGGGACATGCTAACCCTCCAAGAGTGTCTAGTGTGTATGGGTGAATTCTGGGTTGCTTTTGTAGAGAAGTGGCCAAGAAAAAGTCTCGTGCCCACAAGAGTTGAGCATGGTGGTTAACACCACGATCAGTGGTCAACTAAGGCAATCTGCAACATTATTTGTGCTTCCTTTCTTATACTTGATATTCAAATGGAACTGTTGCAGGTATGTGGACCACTTTTGATGGCGATCATTCTGCAATTTTCCTTGGGTCTGTATGAACTGCAGGGGTCAGTGGTCTATGTGGATGACTGTTTCCTTCCCCAAATTGTAATGCTTCCATTTTTGGTGGGCCTACACAATGGAATACATCTCTTTTTCATAAGTGGGATACTTCCATACTGTGTCTGAAAGTGTCTCACTGTGATATGCCACTGGATGCCCGTGTTGAGTAAGGAATACCCCAATAACATAGTGAGAAGCATCTGTCTCGACCTCAAATGGTTGTTGCAAGTCTAGTAATGCAAGCACTGGTACCAAGCAGAGGCGATCTTTCAACTCTTTGAATGCCTTCTGTTGAGATTCAGACCAAAAGAATTTTTCTTTCACTCCTCTCTTGGTGACTTGACTCAAGGGCCAAGTGATATGAGAAAATCCCAACACGAACCTGCAGTAGAAGTTGGCAAGACCTAGAAAGCTGCAAAGCTCTGTCAGAGTGGTTGGAGATGGCCAATCTTGAATGACTTGGATCTTGGCTGGATCCACAATGCAGAGGAATCCTTGTGGGGGAGGTGAATATGTCCTCGTACTCCTCCACGACCTTGTCCATCTGTAGTTGTCATGTGGAGGGGCTCAGTTTGGAGGTCGTGGCCATCGTCTTCTTCTTTCCTTAAGGTCATATCATCAAGAAAACAAATTTCCTGGTTTTGGAAATGAGCTTATTGCATTGTTTTGCATTAACCAAAGAGATGGCGGTAGGCGGTGCTACCTCCAGTATCCTGTACAACTTATTTCCCAAAGTAACAATAACAACATGGGGCCTTGATTCATACACAGCATGTCACTTCCACAAGTATGGTTGTCCTAATAATACATCACAAACTTCAAGGGGAGCAATGTCACACAATACCTCATCCGTGAAGGGCTTGATGTTGTATCGAAGGTGACACTGCTGGCGCACATGAAGATCACGTCCTTGGTGAATCCACCCAATGGTGTACGATTTTGGTTGTGCTATGGTGGGTTAGCCCAGTCACTTCGTGACCTCTGCCGAAATGAGGTTCTTTTGGCTCTTGCTGTTGATAATGAACTATAGTAGGGAGCCCTTTACCCACATCTGGGAGTGGAAGAGACACTCCTCCTCCTCTGGATCTTTGGGTTCCTCCTTCTGGATCTTTGTGGTGGCAATAGTGGCATTGGGCTCCACATCAATAATCTACTTCCCTTTGTCATTCCCCTTATTGGGTTCTAAGTCAGAGTTGGAACATGAATCTTATTCTGAAACTTTTAGCTTAGCCACCAATGACTGCTTGGCCCGTCACTCACTTATGTTGTCAATGGAGCTCTTATGGAACTCACACCACTTTCCCGTGTCCTTTTTTGGCTTCGTGGCACTGTTCTTTGCTTGCAGCTTTGGTAGGATGTCTTAGGCCGCCCCAGCTTGGCTTTGTCCTTTGTTCTGCGGTTTGGGGGTACCTTTCCCTTGCTTCGGATTTGCAGATCCAAAGTCTTGCTTCTTCTGTTTCAACTTTTGCTTGACCTTGAGGACATATCGGTAGGCCATCTTGAGCGAGTAGATGTTTAGGAATTCTATTTCTTCCTGGATGTACTTGTGCAAGCAACAACAATATTTGAGTACCAAATGATGCTTTGAATCGTTGATACCCAACTTTGTGCGAAGGGTATGGAAAATATTGGTAAACTCTAGTACGTTTTGGTCCCTTCCCTACTGTAGCGTGGTCCATTTTATGTATTGATCCTCATAGCTTCCGATAGGGTAGTACTTCTCCTTGATGGCATTCCGAAATGAATTCCAAGTGGGTGCAGCTGAAAATAGTGAGCTTGTACTTTCATCCTTCTGCTCGCAGTAGGTTTCCCACCAGTGCTTGACGTGGGGGGCTGCTTTGAGAAGAGCGAAATAATATTTTCCTGACTCGAAAAACCATGAACATAAAAATAACCCTCTAACATATTTAACCATTTATCGATGGCATCTGCATCTATCTTACCCTCGAAAATGGGGATTTCAAAATTAACTTGTACCTTAAATAGTGTGGTGTTTCCAGAGTAGTTGTTGGAAGCTGATGTGTCACCTTTGGGTAGCCGTTGAAGGATCTGGGTAAAGTTGTCCATCATCATGTTCCTTTGTTGTTTGAGGGCTTCTTTGAGCAAGATTTTGATAGGATCTCCTACCCCCTCCTCTTTCTTTTCATCTGCCATGGGAGGCCATCGAGATTTGTGAGGCTGGTCTTGTAAAGGTTTAACCAGTTCAAGCCCTGACTCCTTATATCCTGACCTCATTAGGGACATGCAAAAAAAATAGAGAAGAAAAGCAGACCGCTCTGATTCCACTGATCCAGATTTGAATAGGAAGGCAACAAATTATAGAGATAACCATAAACATAGAGATGCAATGGAAATAGTACTTCATTTCATTAATGTAAAATACTGAAATATGCTTACAAACAGAAATGGAAATAAACCAGCTAGGGTGATGGTATCTTATCTCTAAGAAGAGATGTGGCAGCTACATGCCTCTGAACTACCTTACAATGAGGCTCAAGGGCCTTTTTATTATTGAACAATAAGAGAAAACCCTAACTCGAGGAGATGTAACAACAAGAGTTTATGGGCCCCGTTGGGGTGAGTTGGACAACCAACTTCCCAGGGTCGCGACTTGGTCATATTATCTTCATTTGACGCACATGATAACCTGTTGGAAATATCTATCCAAGGACTACGATGGAAAAGTTGATTTTAGACAAAAACTCATTGTCGGTAGATTTCCAAAAAAATGTCATTTAGGGCCTCAAAACAGGTCCGGAAGTTTAGGACCTGAAAAGCTGCTAAAAATAGTAAACTGTGCTACAATTAGGGAAACTAAAAAACTAAAAGAAGCAATGGTGAGGGTCCAAGTGGAATTGGTGGGTGGCCGCCAATATCCACCTGGATCAGGGACTTCCATGAACCACCCGACCATATATTGGGCTGAACCAAATCTTTTTTTATGCTAATCACCCTCATGCCATGTTCCAAGCATGAATGTGGGACTCATAATAGAACCAATCAAGAATTATCTAGGCTTTACCATATATACACTAAGGGATTCCTAGACCCGAAACCCTCATCAATACATCCAAGATTTACTGCAATCCCACCATATCACTAGGCCCTAAACAAGCATGGATGCCTCCAGATCTCTACACCTAAACTGTGAGGAATTTGTCTGTCTCCACCTCTCGGATTTACCATGTATCCCACCATTACGTAAAGGGATTCCTAGGCCTACATGGTCTCCATCCTTTTGGATTTATCGTGTATCCATCCATTACAAGTCAAGGGATTCCTAGTTCTAATCAAGGGTACTCACAACCAGGCTTTGTCGTATATCGCACCAAGCGATTCCTAAGCCTTATGATTAATCATGAGACCACCCTGCTCAGCTTTGAATTCATCTAACAATCCATATCAAACAAAATAAGAGAGCCCCATCACACCATGGCTATTTATAAATTGCAAGGCAAGGCTAAAAACCACTATCACACCTCACAAGATCCATGCCAATGATAATAAGAGAACCAAAAACACACATTCATATACCATGCATGCCAAAACTAGTACAAAAATCATACATGAAACTCTATACTCACAAGTAATTCCATTGTAGTCGCTTGATTCCCGATCCTCCTTGCTTGATCCTTACTTACTCTTGCTTTCTTGTCCTTCCTTTGTGTTCTTTCCTCCAATGCTAGAATGCTCCAAGAATACTCTAAGTGTCCAAGAGTATGAGAGACTAGAGAGGATAAAGAGAGCTCCAAAACTAAACTAGAAAAAGGTTAAGCTGAAAAAGGGTTGTGAACTAATCCTTAGAAGCCTTTTTATTAATGAGGCCTCCCTTTTATTCCTTTTCTATTATTTTCCTTCATTTGCCTCCTCACATGCAACATGTGACCTTTAACCTTCCTTTTCTCCTAATTTCCTTTATTTTCATAAATAAAATGCCAAATAATGTCTGTTTTCCTTTCCAAAGCCTTTTCCATTTCCTTTGCCAATTTCCTCTAAGCCATAATAACCAAATGAACACCAACACTATTATGTTTTTCCCAACATTCAACTTGGAATACATGTCCCATGACCTTGGTTATTATTTTTGCTTTATTAAATTTATTACATGGATCTTTGACCTGGGATGCTACAGAAAAAAATTCAAGAAAAGGAAAAGCATTGTAAAAAATTAGAATAAAAAAGTTATAATTTTAAGGAAAGATTACGAGAAAATCAACAAATGGGTAAAAGAATCTAAATCACTAGAGAAGATTGTCAATGAAAAATGTTCTCCTCTAATCAAGAAAAGCATTAAATACAACCACATGGATTTAGATTCACAATGTAATGCCAAGTACAACCAACATGATTTTTCTCATAAGAAAATGAGTCAAGTGACACATCTGAGAGAAAATATCCTACATAAAAGTCAGGATCAGTCCCAAGGCATAAAGGATGGTTTCATACATATTTATTTTATTGTAAATCATTTGGGAATAAGGTCATTAATTATAGGTCAAGCATTTGGAACGGAAATAGAACATGGGATAAGTTCCACAACTTTGAGCACATGATTAGAAATTGCAAGCAGATTTGGAGGAAGAAGGAACATAAGTCAGAGACGTAGGGAAGAGTTTCTCTACTCCAATCCATTTTTATTAAAAGTTATATCTCTAACAGTGACTACATAAGTGAATGTGAGGTACATAACCTCATGGAGAATAGGTGATGATTATTAGGTGCACAGGATCACCGGTGTATGATATCAGTGGGAATTATGCGTATGTATTGTAATGATGATTCCCTATATTGATTTGTTGAGTTCACTACTGACATTGAATCTAATGAAGGAAAAGTGAACTAGAGCAAATAGGATAGGTTCATGGGAAACTATGGATATAAAGAATCAATAGTTTACTTTATTTATGTGTATCATATGAAAGAAAGTCGTGTGTATATGTGGTCTTTGATCTATATAGAAACGTATGCATCTCTATGATGAAAAAGGAGTGGTACAGATTCAGGGGGGATTCTGATATGCTTCTAAGAATTCATGATTGGCATTCTCATTTGGATGTGATTTATTGTAGATTATTAATGATGCCCATAGGTTTATTAGGAATGGTGATTGGTTCATTATGTTGTTGCAAAATGTTATTGTTGCTATATTTATTTGGTTCATTTGTGGGTTGATATGATGGATATTATATGATAATAGTTGATGGTGAGAAGTTGACACTAGTTCAAGGGAAGCATATACTATGCCTCTAATAGTGCATTGTTGGAATTATGGTTTATTAATCACTTCTTGTTGCAGGATGGGTTTATGAAGAGTACCTATCATTGCTGATATATGGTTGTTACTAATGTCATGAGTTATCAATGATGCATAGATTGCATGAAGTAATGTTATGGATGATGCTTATATGTTTCTTGAGTTACATTCACTAAAATTATTAATGGTGTCCTATCCTTTTGAAAGCTTGAAGATAAGTATATGATGTTGGCGAATGATGTTGTTGATAATATTTGTGATGACTAAAGGTTCTCTATGTTTGCACATATGTTATTGATGCATGTACATGCTACCTATGGTGTTTGATATTGTTTCTTATGTAGAGAGAGTGTTTTCACCTTAATGACATAAGGTTAAAGGGATAAGTTGCTGAAAAATATTTATTGCACTACCTTGTGCTTCTACTACAGTTGCTCGATGATGCTTGGAAGCATTTCATATTTTGTCACATGTTGATGATATTGGAGAGTTTGATACTATATTGACTTGTCATAGGATAGTAGATACATGTTGATGCTAAGGATGTTCTCTATGACATCTATGTTACTGCTATCAGATGATTATGTTGCATATTCCCATATGGTGCATGGTGGTTGTTGATAATTATCATGGTCTTGCTACCCCATTCTTGCAATCCTTGTTTTTGGTTATAAGTGTCATATATGTCTCTTGAGGTAAGGGTCATGAAAATACCCATGCTATAAATAATTTTAAAATTCATTCATGTATGGGCTATTGGGATCAAGTCATGTCATGTATGTAATCCCATTATGTCAGGACATTGTTTTAAAATTTGGGATCAATATGTAAACCCAATATGTTGGGCGAATGATGTAATAATGGGAGCATAGTCATTGGTGATAGAAAAAGTCATATTTGGTTTAGGGGGAGCATGGTTAGTATGTGAAATTCAACAAATCATACCTAAAACAGCCAGCTCTATAAGGCCAATACTTCATTCATCCTGGTTCAGCCATTTTCCCTTTATTTGAGAAGGGAAGAGAAGCTTGGTGTTTGGAGAGACATGTTTGGAGAAAAGACTTGGTGTTTGCAGGTGTATTGTAAGTGTATTTTGCAGGTATTTGTAGGTGGTGTCCAAACACTAAAGTGGTTTCCATCAATTCCAAAGGGGTATATTGTTGTCATTATGGCTAATGTGTTGTCCTTGATGGAAACCTACTTGATAAAGATATACTTGATGTCAACATTGATAGCTGTGGAATTAATACATATTGGTATAGATGTTACAGATGGTGTGGATAGAGAAATGGAAGATTGATGATAGTTTAGTAAATTTTGAGAAAGTATATGTGGTTCCTATGAAGAAGGCCCACGTACACACGTAGGTCCTATGATTAAAAGTCATGTACATAATCTGAACCATGGTAATCTGGATACTAGGGGTCATTACCATGGTATTGGCTCATATTAATGGTTGTGGCAATGTTTATTTCATCCATCAAAGAATACTAATGACATTACCAAGGGATTTACCTAAGGTATTGAATAAGTCTAAAATCTATATAAGGAGATGGAGATCAAGTTGTTAGGTGTGAAAGTAATGAGTTATTCATGTGTGATCTGATATGAAACAAGTGTGCACCAACGAACAAGGAGATGACTCAAATCTAATAGATAGGAAAGGGTAGTGAAGAATAATGAATATAATTTCTTGATATTTTTTTGCTAACAATGATAATATGTGGTAATAATGATACTCTTATATGAATGTGTGACAATGAAGTTTGCGCAACATGTGATGTGGTTGTATCGAAAGTATGTTTTAATAATTTGAGATATGTACGCAGGTTTGCTTTAGGATAGTCGAGTAGATACGTGGATATGTTTCTGCTTCACCATGTATATATTCTAATATTTTTTTATTCAGTATGTCGAGATCGGTATGCAGATGTTATGCATGGTTGTCACATACATACACTAATATGTTTTGTGGATGTTGCATATATGAACTAGGGTTTGATTTGTTGCTTGATGTTGACATTTGATGGTGTGTATTGTATTTGTTGTTGTCTGGAAATGATGTCTTGATCATGATGATCTCTATATAGCAGTGTTGATTGAGTTGACACAGTTGTCAATTGAAATATTTCTTAGTATAATGATGAAAAAGTGTGATTATGCTATGTGAATGGTTAAGTAGTTGATTTATAGGTTGATTTAGTGTGAAAATCATTCAGTTACTTCAATTATTTAGTGTTTTGTAATATGAGATTTGTATGCAAGTGTTATATAAATGAAGCACATATATATGTGGGTATGCTTAAAAATAGTATCTTATACATTCTGAAGTAAATATGATCAAGGTTTTCAGTGGAAACACTTTGTTTCCTTAATGGTTTACAACATATGGCTTGGTATACTTATGAGTGGTTGTGCATTGGTATGATCTGGTTATGACAATATGGATTAGTTTGATCTGGTTTCAATAGTTAGTTGAAATTCAATGATTCAGTTGGCTCTATGATTGTCGTTTGTATTCAATATTTAGCTTGGTATTGAGCATAATGTTGGGTGTGGGTCCAGTTTGAAAATATGATGAAAGGTGGCCTATAGGTTTTGAGGTTTTGAGTTAGGTGGATCCAGTATCAAATATTATGAAACGTGGTCCATGAAGAGATGGTGAGGGTTGGATATTTCAATGAGGGATTTGGAGCTTACTTCTAGTGGTAGCTTTGTTGAGGGGGTAGGTGATCGCTTCTGGTAGTAGTTGGTAAATGAGAGCACAGGGTTGTATCTCCCTTCTAGTGGGTGATAGAGAACAAGTGGAGTTGTAGCCTCCTACAAGTAGGTTCCTGTGTGCTAGTAAGAGTCAATGCTAGTACAATATGTAATGTTTTTGTTCTTAATAATAGAAGAAGAAGATAGAGATGACGACAATGGTGGTTTTCTCCCACATTGGGTTTCCATCAAAACTATTGGTGTTCTAAGTGTGTTTCTGATCTGAAATGGGGCACTAAAGGCTTCTTGTCAAGCTTACAAGAACCTCACCCACTCCAAAGCTTAAATATTCCCAGATCTATGCTTATGATTGATAAATGTGGTATTAAAAGAACTTGAGGGAGGTATATTCTTGTGTTTGTTTTTAACTGTTAAGTGCCTTAAGTTTTGTTGGTTATGCTGATATTTAATTACATGTAACAATAAATAATGAAACAAATAAACAAACACATAAGACAACAATATAATATGGAGTTCAGCCTGATATGTTGGGCTACATCTCCTTGAGCTCTGGTGAACTCGTCTAGGCTCTTTGCAATTATGGCTGAAGTCTTTTACAAGCTCCACGCTCAACTCCATTGGTTTACAATTGAACCTATGGGTTTAGAATGCCATCTTATCCTATTGGCTATCCATACTCTGCAGACAGATCTAAGCTTCTCTTGACTAGATTCCTTCAACCAGCGCTCTGAGCTATCATGAGCTCTAACTTGAACCAACTCCCTCAGAATTCTCTTAACTGTCTTTGGAACTCCTTCTTCTATCTTCAACACACATCAGACACTAGCAACAGCTTGATCATTTGATCTCTTTGCTGCTCCCTCAGCTCTGGCTCTTGCTTTGGCTCTCAGCTCTGGCTCTGGCTCTTGGCTCTGGCTCTGGCTCTTGGCTCTCAGCTCTTTGCTGCTATTGACCCTTTGGTTCTACCCAACTATCTTGAGCTTTGGCTCTGTGTAGTTGTGAGCTCCTTGAAGGGAGACTAACTTCTCAACTGCTACATTTTTTTTGTGAGATCCCTTGTCAATCGTGCTCTCTGGCTTTAGTGAGGCATCCTTCTAGTTTTGTGACTTCCTATCTATTCCTCTGCATGTAATCATTCCTCTATCTCTTTGACTAGCCCTCTGTCTTCCCCTCTGGCTCTGTGGCTCTGTGACTAGCCATCTAGCTCGCTAGCTCTATCACTCTGCATATTACATAACACATCATTGTTATAGAAATGCTCGCTTACAGTGTGGCACAAGGAATGGAAACCGTTTTTACAGTGGAAAATACACAGGCAGCCTTTCTTTTTCCATAATCTTGAAAATACCAGCATAACGGAAATACATAGGAAACACATGAAAACACATCATTTTCCTTTTAGCCAAACTTCAAAAAATATGAAATCGCATCTATAAACCCATCGAGTCCACCATTCTATCGCAAATTTCAATTGCATAGGCGTATGGCCAAGAAACCCAATACATGGGAATACACAGAAATCCCATAAATTTGGATTTCAAAAGTTATGAAATCACACTTATAAACTCTATCAGGTCTACCTTCTATTGGCATATTGCAAGTCACATATCACAATGTGCATTGGCCCTTTGTATCAAGGATCACTGATTTCCAATCACCGATCGCATCGGCATATCGCTATCAGCCCCATCGCATACCACATTGGCCCTTTATATTGTCGCAATCCTAATCGCCAATCGTCGATCACATCAGCATATCACATATCAACATATCGCATGGCATAAGTTCTCTCCTCCGATTTTCGATCCACCAATCGGTTGATCACAATTGCAATCGCTAATCGCACATTGCATGGCCCTTAGCACTATCTCCTATAATCACTGATCGCTGACGCCAATCATCGCATATCGCAATCGACTCCGCCTAGGTCCTGATATTGCACTAAGGCCTACCTCTGATGCGATATGTTGGAGATCACTATCGGGGGAGTCCCTCCATCTTTGGTCTAAGTCCTCCTTTTAACCCTTCCAATGCAGTTTTCTATATAAGGCCTTAAGCCCATTTTTATAAGAATTTGCTTCCTTTTCAAAAGAAAATTAAAAAGCTTCTTATTACAATAAATTCATCATCCAAAATCCATTTTAGCCCATTCAAATTGCATTAGATTCAAACTGAAAAGATCTATGCAATGGGACTATTTCCAAGAGCATCCCTTGACTTTCATTGCCCTCTATGAGGAACATTTTTAGACTTAGAAGTCTATTCTAGATCCATTTTGGATCACACCTTCCCACTAAAAAGAACTTTTGGTCTCCAAAAGACTGATATACTGATATGAACAGTAAATGAGAGTAAGAGCACCCTCTTATTTTAGCCTTCATACACTTGCCTACATGGCTAGTGCCTCTAATCCAAAACCTTTGAACACTCCCTTCCTGGATGTGCTTGTCCTCCTGGGAAGAACTATCTTCCTTCTTAACTTCATGTAGAACTCTTGCTAAAAAGGTTATAAAAGGTAATTTAAACTTCTCTTCCTTGATCATTGATCCAAGGTGGCTCAAACCAATGTGAAGTTACATCTGCTTCACAAAAATTTCATTTGTACCTGTTTGACATACTGTCAACAACAACAGGATTACAGGCAACAACTGGATGGCCAAACTCATGTTTCAACAAAAGAAACAAATTTCACATCTTGTGAATACCTCCATGTCTTTACATCGGCATACAAATGATTGACTAGATTACAAGCCAATAAAACATGCCTTTAAACAATTGGCCCTTCAATTCAAGCATGTCTTTTTATCCTTTTCTAAATGCTTTTCCAAAGATGAAACACTTCATCATTATCTCCATCTTGGAGACCAAATCAACTTTTCTCAAGTTAATATTTCTTTACATGCATGTTTACAACAAAGTAATCAACCCTTCAAGTTAATCACACATACATGTTTGAATACAAGGAAATCATCAGCATCCCTGTGTTCATGCACAACATTCTCATGCATGCATTTCATCCTTCAACTTTCACTTAAGTACACTATACTTTGAAAGTTAAAATGAAATATAATGTTGCAGCAATAAAGTGAGTCTCCTACTCAACTTTTCCATTCACCTTCTTTGTAAAACCCTGCAACTTGCATTCCATTAAAATGTAAATAGATACGTTATATCAATAGACATGCAATCTTAATTGGATAAGAACTCTAACCATTTCTTACCAATCCATTTCAAAGGTCCTTCCTTTGTCTGCACATCAGCATCAACATGTGGATCATCTTGAAACATATCATTGATGGAAACTTTGTTTCCATTCCTGCCATTTTCTCTTTCCACCTTCTTCAAGTTTTGTGGAAGCATTGTTGGATTCAGAGTCCAACATTTTGCAGCAACATGTCCTTGCTTATGGCTATAAGTGCAACACATGTGTGTCTTCTTGATAGAATGATTTTCCTTGTCCAATGGACCTTTGGCTTCTTGCTTCCTTTCCTTCAAAAGTTTCCTACATGTGGTCATTCTCTTCCAACATCTAGAAACATTATGGTTATCCAAAACACATAAGGAACATGCAATTCATTTCCCATGCTTATATATGGAAATTTATCATGCTAAACATAATCAAAAGGAATATGATTAGAGCTAGATTTATACCTTTCTCCTTCACCTTTATTGCCTTCATGAGGAGGTGAATTGAATGAAGAAGTAGCTCCCTTTGGAACACCATCAACCTCTTCAATGGTTTCAAAGTTTCCACAACTCTCTGGTTCAAGTGTATGCTGATATACACCTTCTTTCTACAAAGTATGCTTCACACTATTGCATTCCCCAAGAATACAAACTTTACACTCTTGAGGGAGAAGACCTGAAATGAAACTCCTTGGCGCTGTTTCAATTGTCTTCATGGAAGTTTTGGAACTTTCTCCATAAGGTTGTCCATAGCCAAGACCCAAATACTTAGGCCTTTCCTCAACCATTATTGGATCAACAATACCTTATGCATGTTTGCCCAAACCTTTTCTTTCATAGCCCATTTTGTACATTAACTTGGAACCTATGCCTCTAATATGTTTTTCAAAAGAACTAATATAAACATTCTTAGAGGAAATTGAAGACAAACTGGAATTATTTACCTCTTCTTCAAGTTGATACTTTACTAAGGCTTCTTTGGCAACAAAGAGTTGTGTCTCCAACTCATGCATCCTTTCCAAGTTCATATTTGTAATGTGAAGTTGCCTCTCCATTTCCTACAATTTGTTAGAAAGCATCTGCTGCTCTTCCTTCATGGAATTCAACTGCTCTCTAAGTATGATGCTCTTCCTTCCATCCTCATGTATTTCTCTCACCATATCCATAATGGTAAACAAGTATTGTTTCATGTCTTCATCAAAGAATCTTGTGAAGAAAGAAGAATTTGAGGACTCACTTGTAGAAGTTGTCATTATCAAAATGAACAAAAGAACTTCAACAAATGTAATAGAGAGATTCAATAAAATTCAAAATAGAACTTTAATAGGATTCAATATAGAACTCCAACAGAATTTAGAATCTGAAAATTTTCTGAATTAGATGACTTAAAAGTCAAGCTCTTATTCAAGCATCCTTTTGCAACAAACCTCTTGTGCTTCAAGGATTGCTTTGAGGTCCTTTGGGATAAGAAGAATGCCTTCAACCCTTCTTCCTTCTTGTCCTCTCCTAGACATAGCTAACAACAGCTTTCCATGAACCTTTGCAAACTCAAACAACAGTTAGCTTACAAATAATCAAACATCAAAATCCTTGCTATTGTTTGAACACCTTTCAAGTCAAACAAGCATATAGATCTAATACAACCTGCATCATGATACCACCTACTCTAGTATACATAGCTCTGATATAACCTTCTTTGAAGGTGGGGTTAATCAGCCTGATGCTTTGATATAACCACTATGATACCACCTGATCTGAAATGGGGTACTAAAGGCTTCTTGTCAAGCTTACAAGAACCTCTCCCACTCCAAAGCTTAAATATTCCCAGATCTATGCTTATGATTGATAAATGTGGAATTAAAATAACTTGAAAGAGGTGTATTCTTGTGTTTGTTTTTAACTGTTAAGTGCCTTAAGTTCTATTGCTTATGCTGATATTTAATTACATGTAACAGTAAATAATGTACCAAATAAACAAACACATAAGGAAACAATATAATATGGAGTTCACCCTGATATGTTGGGCTACGTCTCCTTGAGCTCTAGCCAACTCGACTAGGCTCTTTGGGATTATGGTTGAATACTTTTACAAGCTCCATGCTCAAGTCCATTGGTTTACAATTGAACCTATGGGTTTTGAATACCATCTTATCTCGATGGTTGTCCATACTCTACGGATAGATCTAGGCTTCTCTGGACTAGATTCCTTCAATTAGCGCATTGAGCTATCTTGGGCTCTAACTTGCACCAACTCCCTCAAAATTATCTTAACTTTCTCTGGAACTCCTTCTTCTATCTTCGGCACACATCAGACACCAGCGACAGCTTGATCATTTGATCTCCTTACTGTTCTCTCGGCTCTGGCTTTGGCTCTGGCTCTTGGCTCTGGCGTTGGCTCTAGCTCTTGGTTCTCGCTCTAGCTCTTGGCTCTAGATCTAGCTCTAGCTCTAGGCTCTCAGCTCTTTGCTGCTATCAACTCTCTGGTTCTACGTAGCTATCTTGAGCTTTGGCTTTGCGCAGCTGTGAGCTCCCTGAAGGGAGACTAACTTCTCTGCTGCTACATTTTTTTGTGAGCTCCCTTGTCAATCGTGCTCTCTGGCTTTTGTGAGGCATCCTTCCAACTCTGCAACTTCCTGTCCATTCCTCTATGTGTAATCATTCCTCTGTCTCTTCGACTAACCCTCTGACTTCCCCTCTGGCTCTGTGGCTCTGCGACTGGCCATCTAGATCACTGGCTTAGTGACTCTGCGTATTACAAAAGCATCATTGTTACATAAATAGCCGCTTACAACGTGGCATAAGGAATGGAAGCTATTTTTACAGTGGGAAATACACAGGCGGCCTTTCTTCTGCCATAATCCTAAAATAGCATTCTAACGAAAATACATAGGAAACGCACGAAAACAAATCATTTGCCTTTTAGCCAGACTTCAAATAAAATGCAATCACATCTATAAACCCATCGGGTCTGCGATTCTATCGCAAATCACAATTTCATAGGCATATGGCCAAAAAACCCAATACGTGGGAAATACACAGAAATCTCGTAATTCTGGATTTCAAAAGATATGAAATTGTGCTTATAAACTCTGTCGAGTCCGCCTTTTATAATCATATCACAAGTCGCATATCGCAATGTGCATTGGCACTTTGTATCAGGGATCACCGATTGCCAATCGCTGATCGCATCGGTGTATCATTATCGGCCCCATCGCATACCGCATTGGCCATTTGTATTGTCACAATCCTAAATGTCGATCACTGATCGCATCGATATATCACATGGCATAAGATCCCTCCTCCGATCGCTAATCTGCTGATCGACTAATCGCAATCACAATCTCTAATCGCACGTCGCATGGCCCTTAGCGCTATCTCCTCTGATCACCAATCACCGGCACCAATTATTTCATATCGCAATCAACTCCACCTGAAGCCCGATATCACACTAAGGCTTACGTCCGATGCAATATGTCGGAGATCGCTATCAAGGGAGTCCATGCGCCTTTGGTCTAAGTCCTCCTTTTAACCCTTCCGGTGCAATTTTTCAATATAATTGCTTAAGTCCATTTTTATAAGAATTTTCCTCCTTTTAAAAGGACAATGTGCAAACTTCTTATTACAATAACTTCATCATCCGAAGTCCATTTTAGCCCATTCAAATTGCATTATATTCAAATTGAAAAGATCTATGCAATGGGACTATTTCCAAGAGAATGTGTTGAATTTGATTTTCCTCTATGAGGAACATTTTTAGACTTAGAAGTCTATTCTAGATCCTTTTTGGATTAGTTTCTTATGTTTTTTTATTTTTCTACTCTTTACAACTTTATAGATGGTGAATCAATTAAGTTAACTCACTGATGAAAGATATGTCAAATTAAGTAAACTTGAGATATGCCTCTTGCATTTACTAGAGTCACATACATACGATGGTTGCATGAAGAACAATAGCATACAAAATTCTAAATGTGAAAATGAAAATTTAAAGTGAATAAAAATACTGATTTAAACCCTCACCCACCCCTCCCTGCTCTCAATATTTTTCTTAACAGAGAGCAAGAAATAAAGGGAGAAACATCATGGAATATTTACAACAATTCCATGAATCCAAGACCTATAGAGCACAATATCATGAGTTTGAGACTCATGAAGGAGGTGATCATTACACTAAAACACATGAAATAAGAAACATGGAGACTCCCTTAGACATGGTATATGTTATGAGAAGGTTCAAAATGGAATTTTAGAGTTACAAATAAGAAAATGGAATAATTATTAAAGATAATGCTACCTTTCTTCAAAGCTTGATTGAAATGAATAACAACATGCATCAAGGACAAACATAAAGTAATTATAGTAAAAAAATTTCAAGGAAAAGATATAATAGAGATAAGGCTCAAGTCCTCAATGAGCTACTGATACATCATCATATGATTAAAGACAAGAAAATTGCTTCTAGTGAATCTAATAGAAATGAAACCAGATATTCTTCCAGACATAACAAGACGAAGAAAGTTTCTAAAGATGTTTTACAAGGGTAGTTTTAAAAGATAAAACCACCTATATTTAATCGTAGGGGCTTGATTAGGGGAGAAACGCCATATCACATGCATTCAAACTGGGGGATATTTATTGAGGAAAAAATGACATAATATATTGAGCATATAATATGGTGTAAAGAGTTTTTATATTGGCAGGTATAAAAAATTGAGCTCAAAGTAAATGAAAAAATATAAAGGGGTATAGAAAATGTTAATGAAAAAATGGATACCTACAATACGGAGTGAAATTAGAGGTTTTTTAAATTGGAAAGGTGTATTAGTTTCATATTGGTAGTGGGTTAAATAATGTGATTTTTAGAGGTATTTTTCAATATGTAGTCAAGTTAAGGGTATTGTTTAGTATGCCATGAACACACATGATATGTCAAAGGTTCATTCAATGAAGCCTCTGTGTCTTTAATGGTGGTGCGAAATCTGTGAGGAAGTTGAAGCTTGGAATCTAGGAATGAAGAAATATTTCTAGGTCCGAAACTATATGAGAAACATGAGAACTAGCATGGCTATCTACAACATGAAATAATAGAACATGAATTTGGTGGGAAAATATCAAGAATGTAAAGAAGATAAATGAGATTAAAATAACTTAGAAGTGGTCTAAAAGGTATTTTCATTAGAAATATCTCTCAGAGAGGTATTGTGATGGAAAAATTAAGGAATTTCATGAAATTAAATTGAGTCAACCAACTATGGAAGTTGTTGACTGTGCTGGACTCGTTAACATGTCAGGGGATCTCCTCGGTAAGAAGTCTAAATAGTGAGGCATACAGTATCACCTTAACTGTGGTTGCGTGTGGAGGTAAGTAAGATGTCCATGTTGGTAGTAAGGGTGTGACATGCACAACAAGCCAAGGAAGGTGCATGAATGGTTCTAACAAGCAGATGGTGGAGTGAGTGTGCCCCTTGCAAACCTATGGAAACACACAGCTTGAAGGGGAACACACGAGCAAGGATGTATCATGAATTGGAAGGCATGCAAACCAAAAATCCAAAGTGATGGTTAAACAAACAACACATCTCAGTAAGATTCATACATACATATACAGAAAGAGTCTATACATACATGCGTAAGAAAACATATACATATATCATTAGAATAACCAAAATAATAGAAATACAATAACAACATATGCATGAAACTTGTTGGATCTGTTATATTAAGAAGTGAAAGTTCCAATCATATAGTACGACCATGACCACCCACTAGTCCCAATAATGGAACATTATATTCACTGCCGCTTGCTCCTCCAAAGAGATGTACTAGCTATACATTGTGGAGAAGTCAATGCTCATTATAATACTCTCCATGCTTTCTCTAATATACTCCTACCAGAAGCTTGGATCACCAAAACCCTCTACACTGAGTTATGAGGTACTATAAATAGCAAAGGGTGGGGTGACCCTTGAAATTCCCCTTTGTGACTGTTCACCTACAATCGTGACTCTTCAACTACTATATGACTGTTACACTCCACTATCGACACTTGGACTTCCACTTTACAAGATTTTAAATACAATCTGCACATGTACCCATGTGAGACAAAATATGCTTGAGCAAGCCATGCAAGATATACTAATACTCGGACAATTGTGGGAAGACCAACTCTTTGACATCCTCATGATGATTGACAATGGTGAACTGATATGAAGCTTGGTCATCTATGATGGTGTTCGTGCATTCAATGGTGACATCCTACTGAAAGTGAACTCTTGCCTCTATTGCATCTGGGTACACTTATATGGCTCCTTTGTTCAACTCGTCTGATAATATGTGTATCATTGTCTTGAGTGCTTCTGGACCAGAAACATACTCATGCATAGTGTCTATGATGATATCCAAGTGTGTGTTGGTGACCATACACATCATCTTGTCGAAATACATGTTCAGCTCCAGTTGGACTTGCTTCTTGTCTTTGCCTCAGTGAATGTGCCAATGGGTAGGATAGCATGCGTGCACATAATGACATCCATGGTTCTAAACACCCTTGCATGAGATTGATGGCACTGCTCACCCTGTCTACTCCATGCTAGTTATTGGGCTAGTTCTTATAACCTCTATGGGCACAATTTCATCAATTTATGAATGTTGTGCCTCTTGTTATACTTGTTCTTGCTGCAACTCTGTATCTCATCTATGCAAGTCTTGTTCCTCCTTGAGTTGTCACTTCAACACCTGCAACTACTTCTCTATCTCTCTCTTTTCACATGATCTTCTTGTCATGTCATTGCCTCATAGCCTCAGTATCCAAAGCTACTTTCATCACAAGTGGATCTGCTTGAACTTCCAACCTTGCTCCACCTCTACATTGTTGACAACCTTCCTCTTGCATTTGTTGCATGCAGGTGTGCTACCTTCTACTACTGTTGATGGTGCTACTTGTTGTGATTCCACTTGCATTTCATCTTGATATCCTTCTCCATGAACAACTTGATGTCTTTGTAGATAAGAAAGTTCACAGGCACTTGATCGACTACATCCCCAGTTGTGCTCTCAACGGCGTCTTTGAATCCTCTATCCTGGAAGCCATTGTACACCTACTACTAAGAGGGAGACAAACACATGTGATACCTAGAGACATAAAAACACTCATGGCAAGCAATCTATCAATTGATAACCGAAACAAACTGAAGGACTGACATGCAACATACATGTGTGATTATCTGTGAGGATTACATAATTTTCATCTGGAAGTTGGGAGACTAACTACCAAACCTATGCAAGGCACAGTCTGGGTTATCAGGAAGTTGATTGAATGCTGGAACTACACAATGCATAGTCCATCCTAGCCTGCTAAGGACTCAAACTACGTAATGCGCAATTTCAGTGAGCAATGACATGCAAACCAGCAAATTGCATTGCGTAGTTTCTGGGGCTTGCAAGGAACTACCTCCCAATATTGTGAAATGAAAGCTTGGAGGTCAACATTGGGCTAGACTTGCACAATTTCTGTAGGGAAGGTAGAGCCTTCACTTCCAAAAATGCACAATGCTAGCCGAAAAAGGCAAGGTCCAGTCCAAGGGAGCCCAGACACGCCAATGGGCGACTGAAAACATGAGAAGTCTGAATGGATGGTGAAACTGGGTGGAAACAAGAGTGAATGGTCATGCATGAAAACATCAAGTGCAGGATCCAAGAATAGGAAAGCATGCATGTGTGTGAAGCGGGTCACTGCAACGACGACCATCAGTGCAAAAACAATGTCATGCATGCGACAATAGTTAGATGCAAACAAAAACTGAACAATGCTTCTGCAAGCTAACATACAACAAAAAGACAGCAAGCAATCATTGAAATAAAGAAGACAACACATATAGAAAGTGAAACACAAAAAGCGACAAAAACACAGCGTAAGACATGAGAAGTAGACTTACCCTCAAACAACTAAGATGAAAGTGCCGAAGACTCCATGATGCAATATGGGATGTCAAATCTGTAAGATCATTGTGAGGAATGAGATCCGTAGTGTTCGGTTCATAAGTTTTGACAATATCGATTTTATGACATGTATGCCACAAATCTACGAATAACGGCACTTGATGAGAGGTTTTTAAAGCGATCTATGCATGCAACATCCAACTACTAAAAATAGATCCCTCAGATCTAGTGATGCCTTTGCATGCTGCCTTTTCTATTTTGGGAAAAGCAACCCATGCATGCAAATTGGTCTTGCTCGGTCCCGAAGGGAACTAGTCAACCTGAAGGCACATGCATCGGTCTGCGTGCTTGGGTTCAAATTTTGCATAGTTTCTAGGCTAGCTATCCCTGAGGGATTACGCAATTTCTAGGGTCAACAAGTGTTTCTCTCTTAGAATTGCACAATTTTTGGGTTGAGCTACAGTGCTAAGTTAGATTGCACATATTTCTGAAGGATGATTGTCTGACTATTCTACACAATTCTGGAGCTTAGCAAGCTGCTCAACTGATTTGTGCGATTTCTGGAGGGAAGGCTAGTTTCCCTTCAGAATTGAGCAATTTTTTGGGGGAGTGTCTTAGCCAACAAATAGTCTAAGTCCGGAATGTCGGACTATGGGAGGGAGACAAACAAGTTGACATGCATAGGCCTATAGGCCATTGAAACTTAGCTGAAGCCTATGTACTTGATAGTGCAAGACATGTTGCTGAGGATTGTTGGTACGGAGACTCCAAAATGAAGCTAAGGAAAAATTATGGAGGGTGGTTGTTGTTGGGCCTCAAACCTGCACTCATTTACCCATCCTCCCAATAGCCTTTTCCTACTTATTTCCTTCTTTTGTCATCATTTCCTTCATCAGCTTGTTCAATTCATTGCATTATAGGACTTTTTAACATGATTTGCTAATTGTGCTAATGGTCGACTGTTGGTTTAGATTTTTGGTTCAAAGTGCTGCAATTCCGCAGCTGTTACAGGTTTTCGCAGGCGATCTCTGATTCCGCAGCCGATCCCAGATTCCGCAGCCATTTTCTTGTTTGATATGATCCAGGTGTCTTCCAGAGAAAAGAGCCACATGGGCAAGTTTGTATGACTGTGTACATGGTACGTGTGCTATCAGCTCACCCAAACTAGCCGTCTACACCCTTGGTCAACGCGGAGGTAGCTCTGGTCAAACGGAAAGGTTGCAAACGGTGGCACGGCTCTGCGTGTTCGGTTGGAGCACGTAAGTCACAGCTGGCTTCTCCTTTAGCCATGAAGATTGCAGGGGACAAGAATCCAACACCAGATTTATTAAACCATGATGACCGTTCCCTAGATCCGTGCTCGGTGCTGCTGAACGTGTCCTTTTCCTAGCTGTTAGTTAGCTTAGTTTACACACAGGACAGTTGATGTTCTTGCTATAAATAAAGCGTTTCCACACGCTGAATAGTTAGTCTGAGATAGTTAATATTTTGTTGCTATAAACTCTGTTTTGAAGACCTTTTTATAAAGCGTTTTACGCTTCCCACTGTGTTTATTATGAGTTGATTTAATTAAAAGAAGGCAGTTCTGTTTCTATCCGCGTAGCTGATCTTTTACTTGGTTGAAGTGGATGGAGGGCCCCTGTCTGCTACAACCATTGTACAGTAGCCTTTGAATTTACTTTCCTGCATTTCTTTTTCTTTATTTGATCATGTATATTAATGTACAGTTTTGAATTATGCTGCCTTACATTTCTGTACTTTTTATGACTGATCAGTTTGTTTTTACAGCTTTGATTAGGAGCCCGGGACAGTGTGCTTTTACTTCTTTGCAACACTAGTGGCATCTGAAGTTGTCTTATCTCAACTGCTGACTTTTTGCTTTGATTTTCTTTAGTTCCTTTCTTAGTTAGTTCTTTATTTGGTTTACTTTATCAAGCTTTGTCAAGTTGCTAATCTCTTAATGGTTCTATTTATCATAACTCACTAACTTTTATGGGACCAAAACATTATCTAACTGCAGCTTGATTTATTTAGTTTTAGACTCATATTGCTAATTCATTCCTAACTCTTTTTTTTCACATGATCAATTCAGCTAAAGCCAGAATGTTAAGGGAGAATTAAGTAGTGTGATTTGTCACTTAATTTTTGGATTGCTAGAGTAGTGTTTTTTCTTTCAGTAGAGTTAATGTAAATATCATTTTCATTTCTATCAGCAGTAAAGGTAATGGACTAGTGCCATTAGTCTTTTGTTTAATGCTTTGCTTTCATTTGATGCTTTAATTCCATTTCAAGTCATTGTTCAAGTTTTCTCTTTAGAATTCAAGAAGCATTTAGAAATCATCACATACACACACATTCATTCACTTGTTTATAACTTCATCACATCATATTAGGAAGATAATTTAGACATAAACTAAAAACAACAAAAAGAACTAGGAAG
>APFE030155485.1:4049-27448 GCA_000404065.3 Pinus taeda
ATATCTTACAATAATGTTGTTACACGACTGTTTTTAGTTCTTTGTTTTTATCTTTTGTGGAAACTAATAATACATGACAATCGTCTTGGCTGTTACAGCTATAACAGCCAACAACTTCTAGAAATGATCCAAGTAAATTATCCAATGTGATATACAACACACATCACCATGACTCAAGAGCAATCGCTATGACCATCGGAATTAATTTTGCGCACCTCGTCACCAATGCCTTCTCTCCACATCAACTAGGTACGTCCGGAAATGCTAATATCACTATCCACTTTTATTTAGTAATTATGGCAATTTAATGTGATATCCTTTTGATGGTCGAGGAAGGTCATCACACTTAAGTCGAAGGGAGGACGAATTACATCATGACATGAGCTGGGCATGACCTATGAGCATTTAAACTGAAACCAAAGTACGATGATCTTGTAATCATATTCATTTAATGAACGACCATATCGAAAAGGGAATTGTACCTCAGACCAGACCTTCCATAACTTAGCATTAATAAGGAAATGAGATTGCCTAGTACATACCCTGATTTGAAATTCTTGCCTTTAACCTTGCAGTGTCACCCTTACATTACCCACTGTTGAAGAATTGCATCCTCATTCAGAACTTTCAGACACAAGTGGAGGAAAATATTTTGCAAAGTCAGAATAGTTGAGCAATGTGCCAGTTACATAAGAATTTCTCAAAGAGAAGAAGAGAGGAGAACAATGTTGTAACAATGTAGAAATGGGTTGGAAATTCGACATGAACCAGGATCAACCAAGGCATTGGAAAAATGTCCTGAAGCATACCAAATTTTCAAGGATGCAAGGCAGTTTTATTTTTTCCAAAGGTTAGAGGAATCATACAGAGCAAATTTCGATAGAATTCACCAAGAATTTGAAGAGGAATCAAATGGACGTTAGGGGATCGGATCTAGGAGTTACAAAGGAGGTAATTTCTTGTGTGATGATATTGCCAACATAGGGAAAGAGGTGGTTCAATAGAAAAATCGATGACCCCTCTTTAAAGGAGCATTTTCTCCAAGCGAAAGAATGCCTGGTAAAGAAAGGAAGAGGAATTCACAGGCTTTCGCTTCCCCAACGATGGGCAGATATCGCCCTTTACCTCATTCAGTATATCACCTATGAGGGAAGGGAAAAAATTGTATTTAATTACCACTTCCCATTGTTAAATCACCTTTGACATCAATAGATGATAAGCCTCCTGTATTTTCTATTGGGGAATATCATGCATATGGTTGCGGTCGTGAAGGAAGTTGCACACCGAGAGAACTGCATCACAAGCCACGACCTTATCAAGCTAATTGTGTTAGATGCCCTAAGTCACCAGGACAAGATATAGGATGAATTTATGAGAAAGATGGATTAGAATACCCAAAGGAAACGAGTTGGGACTTCTGAGGAAGCTCTAGAAGAAACCAAGGAGCAACCCAGCCCTCAAAAGTAATGGCTGGAAAGAGACCAGTTGACCATCGAATAGGTGATAAGTGGATGAAGCAAAGAGTAAGGGTTAGTGGGCACCCAGAGTTCCCATATACGTATCAGAAGAACAAGGAGGCAATGAGGCAGGAAGATGAAGAGTAGGCTCAGCTAGAAGAATCTCCCTCACCAGGTAAGAATGAGACCCAATCCTTGCTACTTAAAATTGAAAGTTTATAAATAGAAAATTAACATTTAAGGAAGAAGTTAGCAGAGGATAAGGTAGAAGGAAGGGCCTTGGGATTATATACTTTGGCTGAGGCTATATATAGGGCTAGGGAGGAACACATTTCAGGTTATGTATCCATGGCCTATGTTAAAGAGCTAGTAGCATCAGGGTATAGAGTCTGTGCAATCGACACATTTTTGAAGGAAACAAAAATTGAGTCCTAGGAAGATGACACACAAAAACCAGTTGAAGACACTGCTATTACACAAGAACCATCAGCTGAAATAGAGAATCCCATAGAGATTACTTTGGTAGCTAATACACATGAACTCTTGGATGACATTGTTGCTACATAAGAACTAGCAATGTAAGTAGAAGCTAACCAAGGGGAAAAATAAGAAGCTGATATACATGAACCTGTGGTTGACATTGTTGTTACAGAAGAACCAGCGATGAAAACATAAGCTAACCAAGGGGAAAATGTTACAAAATAACCTTTGCATGACACTGTTGTTACACAAGAATGAGCAGTGGAAGCGGAAGCTAACCAAGGAGAAAGAGAAGTTGTTACACAAGAACCCATTCATGACATTGCTATCACACAAGAACCAATAGCTAAAATGGAGTAGTTTCACCCTTGGGAGGTTGTTACACCATCAATTGTTAGTGCATACGATAAAACACCGGGTCCTCATGAAGGATGGTGATTTGGAAAAAGAATTGTTGATACCAGAATTACAAAAATGGAAACAATAGGTACTCTCTCTGTAAGAGGGAACAATCTCTCTCAAGGCACATCAGAAAATGATGAATTCACTCCGGGAGAAGTGGTTAAAGGAAGAATGGGTGAGAGAATGGGAAGACCAGAGGAATAAAGAAGCTATGAAGAAGAAATATGAACAACTACAGTTGTTACACCGATAGGTTCTAGACCTAACAAATGATAACACAGAGCTTTGAGAGATTTCCTCGAACCTGTTAGGATGCAGGAGGCCTTCCCCATCATATCCAGTGTTCCTATCAAAATGATATCATTTGTTTTAATCAAAGCAGTTTTTAAAAACATACCATATTTTGGGGTTCTTCTACCTGCACTTTTCTTGAAGTTTTTCATGCTTGTGATTTTGATGAACAAAGGTTAATTTGTGAGTAGTTTTTACACAATATGATGTGTGAATATGCTAGTACAAATATGGTGGAAAATATTTTCTCTTGCATGAGGGATTTACAGTTGCGAGCCTTCATTTATTTTATGATGAATCAAATTGAATGCCATCTGGCCATGAAGTCGGTTGAAACCAATAAGGAACGAGTAGTATTGTGGATTAGGGAAGAACCAGGAATGGTTGATGAATTGATACATGAGTTCAAATTGTTCTTCAGTACCCTAGAGATTAGGGAACGATCATCCAATTAAAAAAAGAGGATTGCGGGATTTTTCCTTAATCTTTATGCATAAAGGAAAAGTCAATTACTAACGGGGTGCCTTAAGCACACAGAAGCCAATAGTGCCAGATTACAAGAAGGAGATCCTTTTGAGTTCCATAATTTTGTGGTTTCTATTACACGAGTGATAGAATATTCTCAGGTGGTGCAAACATTGGGATCCTTCTGGATTAGTCTACGGTTCAGATATCCTCTGATTTGGTTACCGGTGGAGGAATACCAATCATATTACCACTTGTGTGATTTTTAAGAAGAGTCTTAGCCATGAAAATTGATGGCTACTCAGGGATACAGGTATGCTAGTGAAGACATTGTTGGTGCTTATAATTTTACGGAATCACATTGGAGTTATAACAGGAGAAACTAAGGTTTCACATGAGGACATGCAATTTCTTCAGTTAGGAGAAGATGTTGGGTGTAGTTTTTGTACGTATTTGCTACACTTTCTCTCCCCAATTTTGACCCTTTTCACTCCAGACCTATAGAACTTTAAATTTTAACTGCCTTTTTCCTTATTGTGAACAACATATTTTACCATCATGTTATTTTTCAATTTTTGCTATATATAATGATGTAATATTCCTTTTTATGGCTAACTTGGGTAAGCATTGGAGAAGTCTTTTGGATCCTTTCCTCTTTTTCAGGTGTTGTTCACAAATAATGAGGTTATGGAATGAACAACCGTGTGGGTTAGTCTAAGAGTGGAATGAAATAGAATTTTCCTACACTTTGTGTGCTATTACAGATCTTGTTGTTACACCACGATGTTGTTACAGACATTGATATTACACCGTGTTGTTGTTACGGATTATTGTTATTACACCTTAGGTGCCATTACAAGGTTGATATTATCTAGTGTTGTTGTTACATCCCAAACTATTACTTGACCTCAAGTTGTTGTTACACCGTAGCTGGGAAAGCCATGGGTACTATTCCACACAACAACTATTGTATGTTATGAATTGTCTATTTAGAAAGTGATAGATCCAAGCAGTTATGATTTTAACCAATGTATTTAAATCGCATTCATGTTTAGGAATTGGTTATAACAATTTCTATTTTATGATGAGCATGAGAATCGTGAGATTTTCATGGCTGATCTATTCCTGATTTTGGGTATGTAATTTCTATAAGAAAACTTAATCCCTCAGGCACGGGGGATGCCATAGAGAGTACTTTTATTTTAATCTTGTAAATTTTAATTGTTCTTAATATCATACACACTACGGTGTTGATGTTGTTGTTTCCAATTTGACTCCTTAACTAATCTCATGTTCATTCCTATGCCCCTTGTAGGGAGGAATGGCCCTCCTCTTTAGCAGGCACTGCAGTGGCAAAGTAACTGCATATTATTGTTCCTCTCTTTTATTATTTGGATGATTTTCTATTGTCAATGTATAATTTGTAGAATATATATGCTTCAGTTCTAGAATTATGTTATGTTGTTACACAAATTTGATTAGCAGTATAGTAGTTGACCAACTGGTGTATTTATCAGTACAATGTGTGGCGGGTCTTTGCTCTAGTAATTGTGAAGTGTGATTCCATTTTTGTAGAGTGTTTTAATTTTTGCATGAATGATTAAGTTTTTGCAATTGATTCAGTGACATTATTTACTATTTTCTATTTTCACTTTTGGTTGTAGTATATCGACACAGATAGTGAAAACTCCATTGAAGTAATAGACCTACCCTGGGTTGACAATTAAATGGTTGTATTCTTGGTCAATTACGATTGGTTAAACAACATTATGATTTTAATGGTATATATTCTTTGATGCGATCAAATATTCATTGTCACACTCTTTAAAATGGGTCAATACAATGCTAAAGACCCTTGGTGTTGACTATACCATGGTGCCAAAATTGTACATCATTTTTCTTCACCATACCCATGTATGAATGTGAGTTTTCTCCAAAGAACCCTCATATACTTACCTAAAATTCACCTTTATCATCCCTCTGTCTCTGAACTGATATTCCTTTTTTCATTCTCTTTATCACATTTGTAGTAGCCTATATAACATCCTGTTTCCATAATTTTGACATCTTTATCAAGTAGGTTTCCATAAAGGACAAAACATTAGTTATAATGCCAAAAATCTCCCCCTTTGGACTTGAGTGTAGCCACACTGATGTTTTGTCACCACCATTTGTAAATACCTCCAAAGAAATTTGTAACCACACAAAGATTTTCTCCAAGCATTCTTCTCCAAACACCAAGCTACTCTCCCCCTTTGACATCAATGGCAAAGGGCTGACCAATGTTGAATGAAGACTTCTTTGTCCGTTTGTAGAGAGGATCATTGTAGGTTTAATATGTTGAATATGAAGATTGACCATGCTCCCCCTGAGCATATACTGAATATTCTGGAATATTTTAAATGAAGTACATGACTCTATGACTCAACCAAATATAACCTTTCCTATCACCCAGGACATCAATCACCCAATATAATGTGGTTACATATTTAACCCAAAATTACATAAAATGCCCAAAGTAATGGGATTACATACATACTTGACTTGACCCCAATATTCCAAACATGACTAAATATTACAATTATTACATCATGGGTCTTTACGTGACCTTTACATCACGAGACAAATATTACATTTATGACCAAAACCAAAAACCTCAGTGGTGAGGTAACAAGACCATGAGAGTCTTCAACAACCATCATATACCATATAGGATCTTACATCATCATCATGTATTACCAACATATAGGAGAATAAAGGACATCACCACAGAAAATTCTTCATATGTATCTTAAGAAAAATAGGCATCATGAAACTTAAGTCATCATAGAGAAACATAACATAATCAACTTCTTAAGAAGCATATAGCCATCATCCAAAACTTTAGCAACAAATATTGCCCGAAGAGCATCACCAATCATAAGCATCATTATGTAACACATAATTCTTAGGAAATCGTAATGCCAACAATGCACCATTAGAAGCATAATGAATGCTCCCAGTAAACCTGTGGCAACTATTCATTATCAGGTCTGATTATATCAATCTTCATTAATCAGTAAATCCATCAAAGGAACCAAAGCAATAATGTCATATTGCAACAATTCATAAACCATCATAAGCCAATACTACTTATAAGTAGTATCTAAGCATCAACAAACTAAAACAAACAATTGTCCAACTAGAGGGCAAAATAACAACTGACTAAAATATACTAGAACCTCTCTCTGAGACTAGCCCATTGTTTCTTCATCATAGAGAAACATAAGTTATTGTCTAGAACAAAACTCACATATATACATGACTATCCTTCATTTGATCCACGTACAAAAAGTAAATTGCAATAATTTACAGACGCAGCTCCCCCTTAAAATGAAATATCGATCAGAATAATTAACAAAGTCATGAGGCAAAGACCACTACTAGTTTGTGTATGATATATTCAAGTGAATCACATGGAAATGGATTTGTAAATATATATGTAAATTATTCCTTTGAAGGAACATATTCCAATTTGAATTTTTGTTGAAACACCTCTTCTCTTAGAAAGTGATATTTGGTTGGAATATTCTTCATTTTTGAGTGCATGACAGGATTTTTAGAAATACTTATGGCACTTGTATTATCAAACATAATAGGTATAAGTTGAGGACCAGTGATTTGAATGTCTTGCAATGTTTGCATCGTCCATAAAATTTGAGTACAATAGGATGCAATAGCAACATATTATTCCTTGGTAGTAGATAAATAAATGGAGCTTTGTTTTTTACTAAACCATGACACCAAGCAAGGTCAAAAATAAAATGCTCCTCCACTAGTAATCTTTTGATCATCAATATTACCTAACCAATCTCAGTCTATGTAAGCATGAACTGCAAAATATTCATCCTTTGGATATGATAGACCAAAATATTGAGTTCCTTGTAAATACATGAATATTCACTTGATTGCATGGAGATGAGTTTCCTTAGGCTTTGCTTGAAATCATCCAACAATCCCAATTGCATGCATAATATCTGATCTTGTTCCTATAAGGTAGAGTAAGATTGCAATCATGGACTTGTATTTTGGTTGATTAATTGAAGGAGAATCATCATTCTGACTAAGATTGCATCTTGTTACCATTGGTGTGCATCCAAGCTTGCAATCTTCCATTCCATATTTCTTCAAAATTTGCTTAAGATACTTTGTTTGTGAGAGATAGATACCTTTCTTTGTTTGTTGAACTTGAATACCAAAAAAGTATGTTAGTTCACCAAGTAAAGACATCTCAAATTCTTGTTGCATAACTGAAGAAAATTCTTGACTCATAGTTTCTACATTACATTGAAATATGACGTCATCTACATAAACAACAACTATTACAAGTTTATTTGTATCAAATTATATATATATATATATATGTGTGTGTGTGTGTGTGTGTGTGTGTGTGTGTGTGTGTGTGTGTGTGTATGTATGTATGTGTGTGTGTGTGTGTGTGTGTTGTTGTCCCCAGACCCCTTTATGAAACCTTGTTGTTGAAGATACTTGTTAAGATGAGAATACCATGCACGAGGAGCTTGTCTTAATCCATACAAAGCCTTCTTAAGCTTGCAAACAAGAATTTTATCGTTGCCTAAAATAACTACTTCAGGTTATTCAATATAAACTTCTTCTAGATCCCCATTTAAAAATCTAGATTTAAGTTTCATTTGAAATACTTTGAAGTTATGAGAGCTTCAAAGTGCAAGAAACATTCTTATGGCTTCAAGTCTAGATATAAGTGAAAATGTTTCTTGAAAGTCTATTCCTTCCTGTTGAGGATAACATTTGCAGCCGAGTCTTGATTTGTTTCTAAAGAACTCTTCATTTTTATTCAGTTTGTTTTTGAGAACCCATTTTGTCCCAATAACATTTTTATCACAAGGTCTTGGTACTAATTCCCATGTAGGGTTCTTTTCTATTTTATCAAGTTCTTCTTTCATTTTCTTAATCCAACATTCATATTTTCTTACTTGATTTACATTTTGAGGTTCAACTGTGGATAGTAAGGCCAGGTCACTAGAGGTTCCAACAAGAGTTCTTCTAATTTGTACTCCAACTTCCTTTTCACCTAGAATTTGAGATTCTGAATGATTTTTCTAAACATACCTTGAAGCAGTATTTTCTAATTCTACTGTGATTTCAATTCCTTCTTCTGGTGCTTCATTAATTCCCTCTCCTACAACTTTTTGGCTCGTTGTAGGAACAAGTTTGTCATCTTTTGGTGCTTCCTTTTTGGTACCTGTGGATGTTTCATCAATTACAACTTCAATGCATTCAACAACATTTTGAAGCCTTTTATTATAGAATTTATATCCTTTACTTCCAGAGGAGTATCCAAAGATAATTCCTTCATCATATCTAGATTCAAACTTTCCAAGGTTATCATCATTATTCTTTATGTAACATTTGCTTCTTGGAAACAATGTTAATACTGAGAGGGGGCTAAATCAGTATTAAGGATAATTTTAAATTCTTTATGCCAATTTAATCTTCTTATTCAAACTTGGAAACCATCCATATAATCATAAGAAACATATAATATGGTAGCAATATGAAATCAACATAAAAGCACACACCATAAGAATCATACACATGAGACATAAGGTTTTACGTAGAAACCCTTTCGGAAAAAAAACCACCAAAGATTCTTGTTGTTATTGATCTCAAATAATAGCACCTACTCTATTACATCAATATGTTTTGTGACTCACAGGAAGCAGCAACTCTCTTTGATTGTTTGCTATCCCCCACTAGCAAGAAGCTACAAATCCCTCCTTTTGTAGAGACCAGTCCAGCTTACCAGAAGCACTGTGTGAAGCACCAAATTCATATATTTATTGCAAGAACTAAATTGTAGCTCCTTGGATTTATACAAGCACCAACTTGCAGTAGACACCAACCCCCAATACTTCTCAGGCATCCACTAGAGATGGAAGCATCAACTGCGTGTATGTAGGCTCCAACCCGCACTCAACAAGGAACTCAATGTTCTCTATAATTTGGCACCCAATCTGCCTAATATCAGCTTTTTTCCCTTCACAACTTAGCTCACTCTGCTCATTTTGAAATAGCCCATTGATCTAATCAATAAAAATCACTTATCACAACCCTTCACAGAGTTGTATTTCTCTCGGCCCTCTGCACTATCTGCAACAACTCGTTGTTCCACTCAAAACACTCACCAACACACACAGACCATGCAATCCTCTCTCCACATTACTCTTTAACTACATATAGTAAGCTCTCAACCTATTTTGTTCAACAAGTCCTCTCAGCCTTACACACCATAGCACTAGCTCACTCAGCCTTCTTCACACAACACATGCACCTTCAACCTTTCTCATAGCAGCACTGACTCTCTTGGGGTATTCCTGCTACACAGGAACTCTCCAACTTTTTTTTATAGAAATGGCTAACTCAACCTTACATATAGCATAGGAACCTTCTCAGCCTAGAGATCTCCACACGTATCTCTCACAACAATGTTGTCTTCCCCACATTGCTCAAATGGGCACTTCTATTTTGTTCGTCTGCTGCACACTACATAATGCGACCTATACTGAACATCATCTTTGTCATTCACACTGCCCATGAGTGTACCTCAACATGGATCTTCCATTCTACTATTGTGTGTGACTTTGTCTTTGCTACTAGATTAATCATGAGAATGGGCACCCACCTGTTTCTCCATACTCAAAATTAATTCAAAGTCTAGCTGCACACTTCAACCATGCATTGTCATTTATGTGGGAAAATATCCTATGATTGAGTCTCTCCATTCTTATTCATGGTTTCACATAGCTTGGTTGTGTTATATTCTTTCCACAACTATATTATGTCATTAACGGGAGGTTTTAGGGGTGCGGGTAGCCCCCCTCTACGGGGTTCGGGGCAGTGCCATAGGGAAAAAAATTTTGGACTCTATATTAGGTTGGGTGAACCTACCTATGGTTTTTTGCATGGTTTTCGGTCTATGGTATTGGATGCTTTGGCATGTGTAAATATGTATTGTAACATTGAAAGGAACATAATGAAAAATCAAGCTGGTAGTCACAGTTTTCAGATCCAGGGGAGATCTCTATGTTTATTTGTTTTATGTGTTATGCTCTCGCATTGTTTATTTTCTGTGTTTTAGAATTCATATGCAGGTAATTTTTGTATGGGGTTAAAACCTACATTTGGTATCAAAGTTCTTTTGGCTTCAAGGGGACACCTTTGTTGCTGAGGGGTTTCACTCAGGCCTATGGTGGACCCTGTTCAGTGGGAGATTTGCGGGATCGATTCTGGTGGTGAAATAAGATGACATCCAATGGAAAGATAGAGATCAAGAAATTTAATGGTCTGAGTTTTGAGTTGTGGAAACTCAATATGGAGGATGTATTGGTGGATAAAGATTAGTGGATCGTGGTAGATCTAGGTACTAAACCAACAAGAATATTCGATGAAGAATGGAAGAAATTGGATCGGAAGGCAAAGAGCACAATACAATTGTGTGTCTTAGATTCAGTATTGTTGAATGTATCTGGGGAAGTTAAAGCTAAGGATTTGTGGGACAAGTTAGGGACTTTGTACCAATCTAAGTCTCTGAGGAATAAACTGTTGCTATGGAAAAAGCTGTATAACCTGAGGATGACAGATGGAGACTTAGTGACAGAGCATTTGAATGCATTTAATATTGTGGTAAGTCAGTTATTATATTTTGATATTAAAATCTTAGATGAAGATAAGTGCATCAGTTTGTTGTGTTCTCTACCAGATTCATGGGATAGTCTGGTTATTGCAATAGGTAGCAATGCAACTGCCTTGCAGTTTGATGAAATAGTCTCATCCTTGCTAACAAAGGATATGAGACGGAAAAATATGGAGAGCCAGAACGGTGATGCATTGTCTATACATTGACGGTCCCAGAAAAAAACAAAAATAAGTCATCGAGTGGGAGATCTAAATCTAGAGGAATATCTAAATCTCCAGTAACGCCTGTAAAGGTGGTGTGCTGGAAATGTGGAAAGGAAGGGCACTGCAAAAGAGATTGTAAATTTAAAGCTCCTGACAAAGGAAAGGGGTCTAATGATGCTCCTTCTATAGAGGTGAAAACCACCTCTGGTGAAGGTGGGGATGTGTACTTGGCCTCTTCAAGTACACATGTAGATCATGAGGCATGGTTGATTGACTTAGGTGCATCCTTTCACTTCACTCACCATAGAGAGTGGTTCTACGAGTATGAGAAATATGATGGTGGTCATGTCTTCTTCAGGGATGACCGAAAGGCTAGAATCATTGGTTACAGAAACGTAAAGTTGAAGTTGGAAGGTGGAAGGGTTAGAACACTTCCGGGTGTTCTTCATGTTCTTGCATTGGCCAGAAATATGATTTATGTAAGCAAGCTGGATGATGCATGTGTAAAAACAGTGTTCGAGAAGGATACCTGCAAGATGGCAAGAGAGCACTAGTATTGATGTGGGGAGTTCAAATTAAAACTTTGTACAAGCTACAAGGTAGCCCTATTATTGATGGGTGCAACAATTATGTGGTTCCTGAAAGTGGAGCAGAAAATCTAGTGGTCTCTAGAGAGAAGACCATGTTGTGGCATCAAAGGCTTGAACATATTGGAGAGAAGGGCCTTCGAATACTTCATGGTAAAGGTATGGTAGAAGGTCTAAGTAATAACTCTCTGGATTTTGATTTCTGTGAAAATTGTGTATATGGTAGTTTCCCCTTTGGTGGTAAGAGAGTGAAACAGATATTAGAGCTTGCGCACAGTGATGTGTTTAGACCTGTGAAGGTTCCATCACTGGGTAAGTATGTGTACTATGTATCATTTATAGATGACTTCTCAAGAATACATGGATAAATTTCCTTAAGAAGAAACCTGAAGTCTTTGACAAGTTTAAATAATTTAAGGCTCTAGTGGAAAACGAGATAGAGAAGAAGATAAAGGTGTTGAGGTCAGATAAAAGTGGAGAGTTTTGCAACAAGGAATTTGAAGAATTATGTAAGAAGTATGGTATAGCATGGCAAACGACTACTCCATACACACCTGAGAAAAATGGAGTTGGAGAAAGAATGAACAAGATGTTGATGGAAAGGGTAAGAAGCATTCTTAGTGGAGCCGGGTTAGGACAATAATTTTGGGTAGAGGCGATGGAGACATCATGTTACCTGGTCAGCAGATCGCCTTCATCAGCGTTGGAGGATAAGACTCCATAAGAGGTATGGACTGGTAAGAAACCATCTCTTTCACATCTGAGGGTCTTTGGATGTGATGCATATGTACATGTTCCGAAGGAGAAAAGAACCAAGTTGGATGGTAAATCTGAAAAGTGCATCTTTATTGGGTATAAGGATGGTTTAAAGGGTTATAAGTTTTGGAACCTAGTAACAAGGAAGGTTGTGTACAACCAAGATGTGGTGTTCAAAGAGGTGAAAGATGTTATTAAACATGAAGTCCAACCAAAGGAACCTAAGAAGATAGAGTTTGAGCTTAAGGAGGAAGAGTCATACTCTACAATAGAGGAGGAATCAGATGACAAAGAGCCACAAACTCCAAGTGTGAGAAGATCAGTTCGAGAAAGAAGGAAGCCTAAAAGGTATAGCCCATCTGCTTTCTGTTCAATTTTTTCTTTATCTATTATTGATAATGATCCCATAATTGTGAAGGAAGTAGTAGATTCAGAAGATGGAAAACTTTGGAAAGAGGCCATGGTTGATGAAATGACATCTTTGCACAAAAATGAGGCTTGGGATGTAGTGGAGTTGCCAGCTGGAAAGAAACCCATTGGCAACAAATGGTTGTTCAAGAAGAAGAAAAATGCAGAAGGAAAGGTGGAGAAATACAAAGCTCAGTTGCTAGAAAAAGGTTATTCCCAGGTGTCGGGAATTGATTTTGGTGATATTTTTTCTCTTGTTGCCAAGATGGCTTCTATTAGATTACTTTTATCTGTTGCTGCTACTTTTGATTTTGAGGTAGAACAAATGGATGTGAAGACAACATTTCTTCACAGGGATCTAGAAGAGGAGATCTACATGAAGGAACCTGAAGGCTTTGGGATGATGGGCAAGAAAGAAATGGTATGCAAGTTAAAGAAGTCTTTGTATGCGTTAAAACAATCACCAAGGATGTGGTATCAGAAATTTGATACATTTATATTGGGAGTTGGCTTCACCAGAAGAAAAGAAGATCACTGTGTGTATTTTAAATTAATTGGTGACTATGTTATTTATCTGGTCTTGTATGTGGATGATATGTTTCTGGTTGGAAATGACAAAGAAATTATCCAGGATTTGAAGACCCAATTATCCTCCAAATCCGACATGAAAGATCTTGGTGCTGCAAACTATATTTTGGGCATGGAAATTAAAAGAGATCGAGCAAAGAGGAAGCTCTGGTTAAACCAGAGGATGTATATTGAGACAATACTACAGAGGTTTAATATGCAGGATAGTGAACTAGTGAAGGTTCCTATTCCTATAGGTGTAAAGTTACCTACCGAACAATGTCCCAAGATACAAGAAGAGGAAGAGGACATGTCCCGTGTTCCATATGCAAGTGCAGTCAGTGGTCTGATGTATGCGATGGTCTGTACTAGACCAAAGATTACACATGCAGTGGGAGTATTGAGCAGGTTTATGTCAAAACTAGGGAAGGAACACTGGACAACAATGAAGTAGGTTTTCAAGTATTTTCGTGGCACTAGTGATTAAGGCATGTGATACGAAGGAAGATCAGGATTGGACAAAGTGTTAGATATTCATTGCTTTGTTGATGCAGACTAGGCTAGGGATCTTGATCAGAGAAGATCTACAAGTGGGTATATGTTTAACCTATTTGGAGGTGCAGTCAGTTGGATGAGTAAGAAATAATCTATAGTGGCACTATCAACTATAGAGGCATAATACATGGCAGCCACTCATGCAAGCAGGGAGAAGTTGTTGCAGATTGTGTTCAAGTATGGGGTTAGTACAGGGAGCTATAAGGATAGACTATGACAGCCAAAGTACAATTTTCTTGGCAAAGAACCTTGATTATCAGTCAAAGACAAAGCCCATTAATATCCAGTATCACTTTGTGAGGGATATGACGGAAGACAAAAAGGTGTTGCTAGTAAAAGTGGACACTTTGAAGAATATTGTATATGCATTGACAAAATCTGTGAGCTTTGAGAAGTTATCTTGGTGTAGAGAAACAAGGGGTGTTTAAGGGCTAGATAAATGACTAAGCTCTCCTGTGTCCCCCTCTGGAAAAAAACAACAAGCTTGAGAATGTTTGGTTGTGTTATATTCTTTCCATCACTAGCTGACGTCATTAACCGAGGGGTTAGAGGGGGGGGCAAAGCCCCCCCTTCATTGCATCGATTGCGCAGTAGGGGGTCACAGGGGGGGCAGCAGCCCCCCCTGTCTAAGGGGTTTGAGGGGGATGAGTAGCCCCCCTCTACAGGGTGCAGGGCAGTGCCCCGAGGAAATTTTATTTGGACCCTATATTAGGTTGGGTGGACCTACCTATGGTTTTGTGCATGGTTTTCGCACATGGTTTTGGACATGATGGTTTTTGGTCCATGGTTTTGGACACGATGGTTTTCGGTCCATGGTGTTGAATGCTTCGACATGCACACATATGTATTGTAACATTGAAAGGAACATAATGAAAAATCAAGATGGTAGTCTTGGTTTTGGGATCCAAAGGAAAATCTCTGTGTTTATGTGTTTTATTTCTTATGCTCTCCCATTGTTTATTTTCTATGTTTTAGAATTCGTATGCAAGTAATTTTTGTATGGGGTATGAACCTACAGGTTGTACTTTGGGATGGCTTCTCTGTGGACCGTTTTCCTCATTACCTTGTTTGAGTGCTTTTTGCAGATCCATCTAACTCCGTAAACCAATTCTATCGATCCGCATATTTTCTTTGCTTGGTGACTCATTCATTCATTTAACTCACTTAGGCATGCATCAGAGCATAGAGATGGCTTGTCTCACCTAAAAGGAAGACCAAACACTCGTTTGTAAAAGTCGTGGTCCTTGCTACCTTGACCCTATTAACTTTAACAGTTTCTATTACTCCTAAGACCAAATCCTCTGTAAGATCACAGTCCTTGCTGCTGACTCATCCATCAAGTAATTTCACTGTAGTACTCCAGCAAACCCTTCACTCATCATAACTTTTATTAAAACACTGTTACAAGATCATAATATTATGAAGTTCCTTTAACTCGTTTTGCTTAGGTCCTTTGGCTTTTTCTTTCTCATAGGATTGAGACCTATGACCGATGGCTCAACACTATACTTGAGCCCTTATGTATCATAACTTCAAAAAACAAGGTGTTATGATAATACTCAATCCATATATCCTCAACTCCCTTGGTTCTTAGTTCCTTAAGCCTTTTTCTTCCCATATGGCTGGACCTGTGACCGATGGCTTAGTAATATATCGAAGCCCCCTAGTATCATAACTTACACTATTGAAATATTACGATATTTTGTTGACTAATATCCTTGGCTCCTTTTTCATTTAGATCCATGTGTCTTTCCTTCTCAAGGGATCAAGAGTTGTGACCAATGGCTTAACACTTAAGTGCTAAGGTCTTTTGTCTCCTACCAAAGGACAACCTTCCTTTGTTAATTTCTCTACGTGCATGGTTCTCTCAACTCTCATGAGCAAGTGCCAACACAACATCAGAGGCCCCTTCCATCATAACCTTTCCAAAAACCATTTGCATAGGAGTTACGAGGTCCTCATCCTCTAATATGTAGACCTACAAGATGACATCATTACTCCATGTGGCAACTTCTTATTGGTGACATGTGTCACCTAGATTTGGCCCACTAGGCTACCCAATAATGTTGAATCTTCGTGTTATGTGTCTTGTCATATTGACACATCATGCTGACATCATCTACCATAGTAGCTCCTCAGGGGCCAATCATATGATGCCATGTGTCTAGTATTGAGGAGAGAGAAGAGGTACCAACATGCCCTAAATTCGCAACAAAAACAATTTTTTATCCTTCTATGCATCCCTCGACACTTTTTGCAATATTGGAAACTCCATATATCATAACTTCTATAAATATATATGCTAATAAGTTCTGATGTTCTGATGGCTTCAACCTTCCGATATTTTGATACTCACATGTTCCGACCTCTGATGTTCCAATGTCCTCTAGCTTTTGATATCTTGATATGCTCTAACCTATGATGTGCTAATGACCTCCAGGTTCTGATATCCCAATATGCTCTAACCTTTGAGGTTCCAATATTCCATTCCCAGATATAGCCTACTTTAGGGTTTCGATATCAAGTCCCAGTGTGCTCAAACCTCCAATATAGCCTACTCTGATGCTCTGATATGGACTACTTAGGACTTCAAGATCTTGAATTTAGTAGAACTGGAATTTGATCCACAATTCCATTTTTAGACTTCCATACACCATTGGAAATCTGTGTCTGAGAACTTCCCAATGGAGAAGGTTTGATGTAGGCTTTGCACCCCTCTCTACCTATAGAATGGCTGTAAAATCTCTACCATTATTAGTCCCTTGACTCTCCTTCTTATGCTTGGGATCCCACCAGTAATCATTTTATGGCTTCTCTAGTAAGCCTGCTACTATGATGATTCTCTATAGAGCACTGCAACAAACATATGATTCCTCCTGAACTCCTAATCAGCATAGTCATCATTTTATGGATTTTCCAATAAGCTTGCCACTATGATGATTCTTTATAGGGAACTAAAGGAACCATGGGACTCCCCCTAATCTTGATACATCAAGCATATAAATGCTAGCCCATTTACCATCATAACTAGACAAGGGAACACCACTACCAACATCTATTGGGACAAGCATGCATGTTGGTCTAGTTGACATCATTGTCAACAATCTTGGAAATAGTTAAGAAATTCCAACTACCTAATACATCTCTCGAGCATGTTTTTTGGCATCAATGCCAGCACACTTTCAGATATATTCACTAGGCCCTTTGCCATCTAGACAATGCCAACTGTCCAAAAATATCCCCCTTTGACATTGATGGAAACACCTCATCCTTATCTTCACTTTGATGCCCAAACCCCATGTTGCTTTTGCTCATCTTCTTGCATGAGCCATCACAACTCCTCCAATAATTCTCTCCCCCTTTGACATCAATGGAAAAGGGCTATAAGATGCTTCTTATCCCCCATGCAATCATTGGCTATCAATGATCGAGGATCTAATTGTTGATGTACATTCTACTCTGTAGACACCTCTTCAAGGACTCATCTCCACTGCTACTCCATAATATGGGCATATGTGATATGCTCTCCTTGAACATACATTGCCTGTGATTTGAACGCCTCTAGTTTTGGACACCTTATGGCTACTATCTTAGTACTCTCTCCACTAATGCATATTTTGTACCAATTAAAAGAAATTGATACTAGTTGAACTGTGCATGGTATTCTTGCTACTACAAATACCAATTAATGATGATGCATTTCGGCTTTCACTTCACTATTGTTGCTGCTTCCAAGACTGTGCTCACTTTATTTGAGCATCTCCACTTCTCCCCTTGAGATCATACTTCTACAATAGGGATTGTTGCTCAACTAATACCAATTTCACCAAAGGAAATCATACAAATTAGATACACTACCATGTAAACTGAAATACTTCTTTCTCAAAAAGAAATCCCCAAATGCACAAAAGGTTTCTCCATTTGAACCCAACACTACCAATTGACATAGTTATACCAATTTAGGGTTAAGGGACATGCAAAGTTAGCACCAATTATGTTTCATGAAGACAAGAATGTTAAGCATGTTGGCTTAGGTTGCGTTGACCTAGGATCAATTCTTTACTATGCACCAACAAAACCCTCAATCACTGGCCCTTTTAGCAATGAATTGCAAGCAAGTCGTAGTCTCACCCGAAGTGGCTATAGGAGGTTGTAGAACCAGGTTTCTCCAACGTCAAGGGATACATCGATGTGGCAATGTGGCATTTTCATATTTTTTAACACTTATAAACTACTTTGCATTCATGAACTACTTTGCAATTTATATTTTACTTCGTAGAAAAGCGTATCATAAACATCCATAAACTTCACAGTACTAAAATAAAATGCAGATAATAAGAAAATGAACACATAAATAAACATATTTTACTATCATTCATCCCAATGTGGGATTACATCCATAATTATTGTTTCTTATAATAGGGAATTTGGTATAACAAGTAGTTCTTCACCTGGACGCATAGTTGCAGGTTGGAAATGCACTAATATGTAGATGGTTTGTGCACTAAGATGCAGACCCAGGCCTTTGCGCAATTAGCTATGGAGCCTTGCCCATTTTTCTGAAGTACAGAACACAAAATTACAACCATAAACATATATTTGATCCAATTCCTTTGTTACTTCTTTATTATTCATTACTATTATACTATTAAATTGAGTTATTTCATCGCTACATTACCATCCACCCAATACCATGGTTTCTAAAATACAAGGGACTATGGTCCAAAACCATTCAAGTTTTATAACATTATATGATTTTACAAAAAGGGAGGGGCTTTGCGACAAACAACCTATACTACATGGTGAGTTTATCATGCTGTCATACTTTGTTGCGTGGTCCACCTCTCCCTCCGTGACATCCTTTCTACTGCGTGCTCTACCCACAAGATTCCTTGATCAAAATCTAGCCAAGTTCGGTTGCGCCTAACAGGCCCCCAACATTCACATGTGACTCACCGCTAGTCACTCAGTTTCTTTGCCTCTGATCTTATCTACAATGATTTTGTATGTCTTGTTGAATTGTTGCAGAATTTTTCCAACTACTTTTCCTCGTTGCACACTTCTTCTAATAATGCTTCTATAATGTGTTCCACATCCTTATTTTCCAATTCTATCTCCCTTTGTTGAATATAATGAAGCTTCTCATCCACTACTTGTGATAGCTGGAGGGCCTCATCCTGCTAAGGCCGAGTCCTTTCTATCAAACATTACTCCTCTTTCTTCAACTCTTCAATTTTCCTTCGTAGCTCCTTTGACTCATTAACATTTGTGAGCCTCTATGATATTGGAAAAGTCTTCACAACTGTATGACTCTCCTCCAATTGATATTTATTTTTCTCCATTTCCACCAATTCATAAACATTTGAATCTTCCTGTAGCCAAGTCCAAATTTGCATGCTCTCATCAAGTAATTTTTGGTGTACTTATGCCAAAGTGTGGTACATACAACATCTTCAATAAGCATATTCACGCCAATGTTTTCACCCACTAATGTGGTTCCAATCTTGTCACTCTGCTTTCTAGATACTTTAACTGCTTTAGGTACCTGATTGGTGCGAACATTGGGTATTTATTTAATTCATTGAAGTCATAATCCTCAAATTTCAACTACAGGATTTTTCTGAGCACTTCTATTGTAATGGTGTGTTCTCTAGTAGTAACGATGTAAAGGTGCCATACTTTACATCCTTGTTGTCGTTTACTTGTTTGGCATTGGATTTCCTCAGTGGTAGATATGGCAGCAGTGGTGATGGAATCGTTTCACTCTCTGTCTCCATCTATTGGTTTTATCTTTCCTCTTCGCTATCCCTTATAGGTTGGAATTTTGTCTACGGTTCAAACAGCTTCTTATCTTGTTTCTTCTTCATTCTCTGCTCCAGAGTGAGCTTCTTCCTTGGTGATATTTGCGTGAGATGGGTGATGTTACTGGTGTACTAGATGGTGTAGTAGCTTCCATGATTACCTCTATACCTTTGTCTTTGAATATCCATATGAGCTCTTCAGTGTTCATACAATTGTGTAACTTCCGCAATTTCTCAATACTTAGTGACTTTTGAGCTCTTAGATAGTGAAGTTCCAAAATCTTGGTGGGACGCGACCTTTTATAACACCCTTGACCTTCTAATCCCATCACTATCTTAGATATTTCTTAGATTTTGTTTATTAACTACATATATTTCCCTGGATCCTTTCCAACTTGTCTCCATAGATGTAGTTTTCCGCTCCTCCAACAGCCAATTTCTGTTTCAATGGTCATATTTTCGGTGAACTTTGACGCACCTTTCATTGTAGCAAACTTACGAACCTTGACATATTCTTGACTGTTACGAGGTAATATTCCCATGTCGAAGCTCTTTTGTCTAGTGTAGTTTACAGTCCAGTGCCCACTTTCAACTACAAGTGACACTAATAATTTCCTCTTTCTTCTTTAGGGAGAAGCTGTAGGGGTAGGGTTGTCCTTGTACAACTTCAAACTACTGCCATTTACTTTTCCCTAAGTTAATTCTCCACTTAACTTCTCTAACTACATTATGCCTCAATCCGTGATATGTTTGATGGTATAGGGGCCCAACCAATGCATCTGAAACTTTGTTGGGAAGTTCTTGAACTTACTATCATACAGAAGGACAATATTTCATTCTTGGAATGTCTTTTGCTTGATATGCCAGTTGTGCCAATTTGTTTCTCTTGATTTCTGCACCTATTGATGAAATCTTGCTATAGATCTATCTTCCTCTAATGTGATGAACTATGCCATTCTTTCCTTCATTATGTCTGGGTCATCCACATCTGTAAAGGTCGGAATCCTTAAGCTCGACAAAATATACTCCATAGGCATCACAACTTCTTTCCCATAAGCCAAACTGAAAGGTGTATGTCCTGTCAACTTCTTACATGTGGTTCTATAAGCCCATAACACCATGATAATTCTTAGATCCCAGTCATCTATGTTCAATTGCACACTTTGGTAAGTGAATACTCCAAAATCTTGTTAAAATCTTTGATTTTTCCATTTACATGAGCATGATATGGAGTGATCTTCTGATGATACACCTGGAATTCCTTGATCAACACCCTATGGTTGTATTGAGGAAATGTGATCCTTGATCCTTCATCAGTAACTTTGGACACCCAAATCTGGACAATATGTGTTTAAAGATCAACTTTGCAGTAGTTTTTGTGTTACAATCCTTCATTGGTTATGCTTTGGTCCACCTTGTCAAATAATCAGTCATAGTGATTATATATCTCGCAGCAATCCTTTTTCCTAGTGGATTAATAGATCCAATAAAACTAATAGCCCATTTATCAAAAGCCTACAATGTTACTTATGGCACTGGTATAATTTGATCTCTTCTTGAAGGTTTCCCTATTCTTTGGTAGACATCACAAGCTCAACAGTACTCCTTTGCATATTTTGATAGTGTAGGCTACCATAATCCCGCTCTTAAAAAAAATTCTGCGTATTTGCTTTCCTTGCATAATTTCCACCAGTTGCACCACTATCAACTTCTACTAAAATTACTTATCTTTCGTGCTCAGGAACATACCTCTACAATATTTAAACTGGTCCCATCTTATAAAAATTTCCTTCTATTAGTGAAAAAATTGTTGCCTTAAGCTACAATTCGTTCTTCTGCTACATAGTGTATTCTCAAGAAGCCATCCCTCTAGTTAAGAACTAAATAATATCAGTGAAGTGATCATCTTCTATTCTAATCACAAACAGTTATGCATCAAGAATATTATCCTCTATATTTGTTGGTTCTTCTCCTATTTCCAACTTTGACAAATGATCATGTTCAACATTTAGTCTTCCTCGCTTAACAACAACTTCAAAGTCATACTCTTGAAATAATAATAGCCATCTGCAAATTTTTTCTCCTAAAACAGGCTTATTGACCAAATACTTTAGTGTATAGTGATCTATAAAAATCTTGAAATGTGATCCCAACAAATAATGTCTAAACTTCTGTAAAGCATATACCATAGCCAGTCCTTCCCTTTCTTTAGTTCTATAGTTTTTCTCTACTTTAGACAATTTCCTACATGCTTAAAAGCTATAGGGTGATCGATTTCTCCTACACTAGGTTGTGCCAATACCACTCCTAAATCTATGCATGAAGCATCCACATGAAATCTTTGCAGGATCTACCATAAATCCTTGCCTGCAAATAATATCTCCCAACAATATACTAGAAGGTAGACAAAATATGCACTTCTTGATATTTAGAGAAATTTGATACTGCCTGCATTTGTCGATCATCAGTCTTACGCTTGCAAATTATTTCTTTAATAACTCACATATTGTCCAATCATCGAAGTATACTTCTAAAAACTTATGAATATATTCTTTGAAAGATGGAACCACCACTTTTGAAAATATGGCAGGGGAATTCTTTAGTCCAAAATGAATCATTGTATACTAATATGAACCCCATTCTGTAGCGAAGGTGGTCTTATGTCGATCCTCTAGTGCAATTCTAATACAAAGGTATCTTGAAAGTCCATTTTTAAATGAATAGGATTCCTAGCTGACTAGATTTTTCAATAATTCATCAGTGAAAGGTGTAGGTAATGGGTCATGTAGACATACATCATTAACTTCCTTAAATCAACACAAATCCTGACTTTTCCTTGTCTTTTATTTTCTTGTACCACCATAGGACTTATTCAATCTGATTCTTCCATAGGTTCAATGATTCCAGCTACTATCATTTTGTCAAATTATATCTTCACTTTTTCTTTCTACGTTGGATTCAGTCTACAAGGGCTTTTCTTAATTAGCTTCACATCATGCTTTAGAGGAATCTTCATAACTCCTAAATATCCCACTATGTCCTTCATATATGAAAAATTAGTGGGAAATAGCTCCTGGTGTTGGGCCGTCAATATTCCATTATTATTATCACTTTTGAACACTTATCCCACCCATTTCCACTAATCTTCATCATGTCATTTATTATAATTTATTATATAACTCCATTTTATGATGATTTATGCTCTTATATTATTTATTTTCCTTTATTTCTAATAAATTGATGATTATGCATGATTTTGTCAATGATAGTTCTCATAAATCAATTATAACATTATTCACCATTTTTAGCCTCCAAGGTAACTTCCAGATTGAAGATTTGACCATTAAAAGTGCCAACTCAGAAATTCACTGGAATAAGGAGTGACAATTTTGCAGTTGAGATTCTGAGAAAATGAAGACGAATTTGGAAAATATGGAACATGGGTTTTGTCCAGAATGGGCCCAATCAACTTTAGGCAAAGAATAGTTTGCCAAAATTCGGCAAGTACGGAGAGAAACACAGGGTTCTTTGAGCACGATTTTCTCAGATTTGCTGTTCGGCCATCTTCCAAATCTCAGTTGCAAACCCAAATTCGCCTTGCTCTTGTTGGAAGATAAATGGAAATATATTTTCTTGTTGATCAATTGGTTAGAATCAATCCAATTTTGTAAAAGAAATCATGTTGTAATTATCTATGTTGTAACTGCTCT
>APFE030155489.1:2378-14373 GCA_000404065.3 Pinus taeda
CAGCTACATGTTTGGCCTTTAATTCATTTAGCAGGTGGAGGTGGAATTTGCTTTGTGATAGGAATTCTTCTGCAATTTGGTAATCCAAGTCTGCTAAAGCTTGCCACTCCAATTCTCTCTGAGGGGCATTTAAAGGGGCAACATTAAGGGCCACAGGTGCTACTGGAGTTTCCATGGTTACGTAAGAACTCTGTTTTGTATGTAAATTAGTGTTACTTATGCTGAGTAACAGAAAAGAGTATTTGTTGGAAGAAGAGGTGAATTGAGAAATAGAGGGCAGAAGGGTCAATGGCAGCAATTGAAATACTACACACAGCACTTGAGAAGGCAAATACTTGTCTTTAACAGACCATTTTTTCACAGCATTTAGGTGTAAGTTCGGGTTTCCTGTTCACGACTGCGCGAACATAATGCATGTTTTAGTGAAAGTTTTGTTCAAACAAGGCTTAGCTAGTGAATTTCGAGATTCCAACTTCAAATGGGAACTGGGCGGAAGGGATTTGCTGGTGAATTATGTGGTTTTCAGTGTCTTAAGCGAATATAGTCAATTTGTAGACAAAACCAGGCGCAGAGAAGATTTGCAGGGATAAATACCTGGTAAACTTGACGGTCCGGGTCACAAATGCAGGTGGGTAGGCGCGCCGAAGGTCTCCAGGTCGAATTCAGCAGGTTGGTGCAAATTTGGACGTAAAATGCATGTAGAAGGCGCAACAGAAGTTTTTGTCAAAAGTGCAAAAAACGCGAAAAATTGGCCAAAATATGGATTTTTGGGATATTGGCACCTTTTTCGGATGACGTTAGCATGAAGTCATCGGGTGGGTCAGGGTTGGATGACATCAGCATGACGTCATCAGGTGACGTGGCGACTTATGAGTGGTCCACGGGGGTGGTGAGGTGGCAGACATGTGTAGCAATGGTGGACGGGGGCGCGGACGTGGCGATGACGCTGGCAGTGACGCTGGCAGGCGGTTTAGTGGAAACCGGAAACCACAGGCGGTATCTTATCGCAACGCTTATGATATGGAAGGGAATCTGTCAGAGGGGGCTCCGATACGTTGTGGGGGTGACGCGTGGCCGAGGCCTGACGTCAGCCTCTGACAAATATCGGACGCTATCTTTCGGACATTGGGGCCGGTCCGATATCCACGTCAACCGTTGGATGAAAAGCGCCCGATCGGATGGTCGACGGGCCGATAACCTATCCTGACGATACGGCGTTGGGCGGGTAATAAAAAATTATTTTTCACGGGATTTGTGCCCGGCGGGACCCTTAGAAATATTAATGGGTTTGTATGGTTTTTCCGTGTATTTCTTTATAAAGTGGCATATTGCTCCGAAACTTAGGATAAGTCAGAAAAAATGGTTTTTCAACGTATTTGTTTGCAGAATCGCGCATGGCTTAAAAAACTTAGGATAAGTGGGTTTTTCATGTAATTCTGCATAAAAGTGCACATATGTCCCAAACTTAGGATATGGCGGAAAAAGTGGGTTTTCCATGCATTTTTGCATTTTGAGCGGGTCTAATGGTGCAAATGGGTTTTTTGCAAGGTTTCTTAGGAAAATGAAGGGTTGAATGGGTAAATGAACTCTGAAGGAGAAAAAGAGGTAAGGCTTGGGTTCTCAAACTGACCAGATGTCAATTTGATTCCCTAGTGGTGAACATCTGGCTATAATGCCAAAGGGGGGATATTTATAGAATGTTTGGGGTTTATACACCATGGTGTTATAATAGTAGGGAAAGGGTGACATAGGGAATTAGATAATAGAAGTTAGGGGTTAATATGGAGGGAGAAGGTGAATGAGGAGTAATCATCACTAGGTTTATTTGAAAACAACTTAGCTTAGGGAGTAGATCAAAATGAAAAGAATTTTGCACAAGAAATGTGGCTCTTAAAGGATACAAGAACCAACTAAAACCTTGAATTCTTTCATAAACATAACTGGTGTGGGGATGTTAGTAAAGAGTGTTAAACAAGAAAAAAGGGAAGTTAGACATGCTCCATTGTGTTGCTTTCCTTATATTGATCAGCAAAATTCAGTTTGAAATGAACACCACTTCTGCAACCCCATCTACCTACCCATCTACTTGCCTAGCATTTTTTGTTTCTTCTTGGAGGGTGCACTTGGACTTGCAGACCCTTATGTGCATTTTCTTTTCCATTGGCTTTTTCTTTTGATTGCCTATTTAGCACTACCCTTATTGCTTCCAAGGCCCCCTTATTGCTTCCAAGGCCCCAGATTAAGCAGTTGGGAACCTTAGTTTCTCTGCCTAACTATTGGTCTGCCAAGCTTAAACAATTTGGACAGACTTCTTTCTCTATTCTACAACAGAAAATTGAAACATGGCATGATCCAGATTAGACTGTTGGACCATCCATCAAAATTTAATAAACATGAAGGCATGTACACACCTTGTCTTCTCTTGGAAATATGGGATCTTTGTATCAGCAAAGCAGAGCATATTTGACATTTGAATTTGCCAATCATGAAATATGAAACCTATTGGTATAGGTATCCAACATAGGGAACGACAAAAGAAATGCACACCAAAAAGCAAAAATACACACAAAAAAATGTGAAAATGCAAATGTCATTCCTTTGGAAAAAGGAACAGCAAAAACTAAAAGTGTCGTTCCTTTAGAAAAGGAACAGCAAAAACGCAAGTGTCGTTCCTTTGGAAAAGGAACAACGAAAATCAAAAGTGTCGTTCCTTTGGAAAAGGAACAACAAAAACGCAAGTGTCGTTCCTTTGGAAAAGGAACAGAAAAAATGAAAAGTGTCATTCCTTTGGAAAAGGAATAGCAAAAATGCAAGTGTCGTTCCTTTGGAAAAGGAACAACAAAAACACAAGTGTCATTCCTTTGGAAAAGGAACAACAGAAATGTGAAAGTGTTGTTCCTTCGGAAAGGAACAACAAAAATGTGAAAGTGCAGAAATGTTGTTCCTTTCGAAAAGGAACAACAAAATGTGAAAGTGTAGAAGTGTTGTTCCATTTGAAAAGGAACAGCAAAACGTGAAAGTCCAGAAGTGTTGTTCCATTCAGAAAGGAACAACAAAACGTGAAAGTGCAGAAGTGTTGTTCCATTTCGAAAAGGAACAACAAAACGTGAAAGTGCAGAAGTGTTGTTCCATTCGGAAAGGAACAGCAAAACATGAAAGTGCAGAAGTGTTGTTCCATTTCAAAAAGGAACAGCAAAACGTGCTGTTCTATTTCAAAAAGGAATAGCAAAACGTGAAAAAGGAACAACAAAATGGAAAATCATAAAATGCAAACATGCAAAAAACAAATTAGTTGTTCACGGCATTGATGTTGAAGATATGTTACAATTTGAATGAAGCAACACCTAAAACACAAAATATAAGAGAAATCAGAAAAGAAACAACATCTTATTTAAAAAAACAGTATGTAAATAAGTAAATTAAGTTACAACAACTATGATATTATGTAAAAAAAAAAAAAAATGATCTCTTTGAAAAATGTTTTGGCAGCAGTGATAAGACATGAATCTTCAAATGGAAATCAATTTCTTCATTTCTTCTATTATGAAATCCATTGGGTAATGAGTTGGATGAAATTCCTTTGTTTCATTTAAAATTTCTTTCAAAAATCACTCGTCCATAAATTGACCTTCTTTATTTTCCCAAGACCTGCAAAAAACGAGTATCTACCTGCAATAAAACATTAAATAATGGAGAAAGAGAGGTGCGCGGGCTCCCCTAATCCAAGAATTATGCAAAGAAACTAAAAATTAGTTACTCTGTAGAACAAATCCACGGAAAAAATAACAAAGTAAAATTTATTTGTTACCTGCGGGAGAGCAGTGGCTAATCATGCTAACCTGCAGTGTTTTAATAACAATTTATTTGTTTTTGGTCAAAATTGAGTGATTCCAAAGCCAAATGAGAGCTAATTCAAAGTTTTATCTCCAGTAGAAACAAGTTTTAAAGATTCAATGATATGATATGTCAATTTTAGTTAGAACAACATGCATAATAGAGTCATTTTCGATTACCCGACTTAGACCAACAGTTGATATTTCAAGCATAACTTTTTCGTTTGATGTCAGATTCAAATGATTCGAATTGGAAATTAAAGTAGATTCATTTATTTATCTCCAATAGAAATAGGTTTTGAACACAAGAATAATTGATAGGTCAAATACTATAAGGAACATCCGGAAAGACACGGTTTTAAGGGTGCTGATTTACGATAGACAGTCAGTATTTTGATCATAAATTCCCCATACGATATCAAAAATGAGTGATTCCAATTGAATTGTAAACTAGATTCATAGGGGAAGATATCACAGAAACAAGCTTTAAAAATTCATTCATTTAGGCCTCCAAAAACTGACTGTCACAACTCTGTTCCTGAGCTGCCCGCTAGACATCCGGTCAATGTTTTGGTTCTAACGTTTTCATTTCAAATCCAAATTGAGTGATTCAAATTGGGTTGGAAATTATAAATCAAGGGCTACTTATTATATAAACAAATTTTAAAAATTTTCCCTTTTGGTCCCTCAAAACATGATTGTCCCGACTATTTTTGCAGAAATTCCATAGCCAAAAAAATATGATATTGAAGCATTTTTTCAAATTGGTGATAAAAGTGAATATGAGTGTTTGTAGAACTATTATTTCCATTATAATTCATCTACATATACAAATTAATTAAAAAAATATCACCAATGTTGATTTGCATAGCATGTTGCAACAAAAAACAACTAGTTTTACATAAAAAAAAAAAAACAAAATGCATTTATTTATTCCCTTATTTATTTTATTTTCTACACTAACCTATTTTGATTTGAAAAATGAATATGACTACGTATATGAGTACGTATTTTGGAGCCATTTTCAAAATAAGGCTTCACGTATACACATACCCAAATTTGAAAAATGTATATTAATGAAAATTAGGGTATGAGAAGCCAACTTCTCTTGAAAAAATGGTATGAAAAATTGTTGAAGCATAGAGTGATGTTGCAAACAAATGATGGAGTGAAACCAATCTTCAATGTATCCATTACTTTCTTGATTTCTCATATCCATCATATCATGAAGTTCTTGAGCTTTCAAAATAGCTTGTTGATACATACTATAAGAAACCTCATTTTTTCCATAGCTTCTACAATTTTTGAATTTGAAACATTCTGAATCTCATTGTAAGTTTTCTCTAATGGCGCGTGTGAGATAAAATGGGTGGCAAGGGTGGGTAAATTTGGTAGTTCAACATTGTAAGCATGTTGTACTGGGTTATTGTGGTGAGGGTGTGGAATTAGTTGACCAGGAAAATGTGTAAGGAATGGAGCATTGTGATGATGTGGTTGGTTGGGTTGAGTGAATAAATTTGATATGCAAGTAGGATGTTGTGGAAGAGCTGGTGGAGAATATGGAGAATTTGCTTGTGCTACAAGATGAGGGAGAGTAGTCATGCAATCATAAGGTGAACCATGCCAAACTTGTAGATAAGATTTGTGGTTATATTGAAATTGACATGGCTGCCCTAGAACATGAGTATTCCATAATGGATTATGCAAGTAAGAGAAGTGGAGAGGAAGTGTTTTGAACCATACTTGTAGGCCATGATTTCCATGGTTTTGACCTTGTTTCAGCTTCCTCATCTCTTTGATATGCCACTTCCAAATTAGATAAGGAAGAACAACCATCTATGGTATGCTCCTTTCGGTCATGAGTGAAAAAAACTTCATCCAATTTTTGATTTTTATGAACCTGTAAAACATCCAATTTTTCATTTAGAGAGCTAATAAAATCAACTTTAAAATTTTCAAATAAAACATTGATTTCAGCTCTTATGTCTCCTATTCTTGTAGCAGATTTGGAAAAGAAAGAACAAACATCTCTAGAATTCTTACCAGCCTTGGAGATTCCTCTTGAATACCTTATGCACAATTCACAAAAATCATCATATGACAACTGAAAAACATCACCTTTTCCTATCATATTTAAGAGTTCTAAAAATTTATCTTTGATTCCTTTAAGAAGGAGTGTTTTTAAGATCTCTTTTTCCAAATGCTTATATTTTGATTTTTGAACGTTGTATTGAAATTGATCTACATAGTCCTCCAAACTCTCATCTTCCCCTTGTATCATACCGAAAATATCTTCATTGGATTTGCAATAGTCTTGGTACTTCTTCAAGAATATCTTCTTCATGTCCTCCCATGATTGGATGCAATTCCCACCTAGGCTCATGAACCATCAGAGAGTTGCTCCTTTTAGAGTAAGAGGAAACACTTTCAATATTTGATCATTAGTACAATAATCATATCATCTACAAAGTATTTCGAACTCAAATAAGAATGTATCTGGATTTTCATTTGCTAAACCATGAAAATTTGGTAAACATGGGGGAATTATGTGCATTTGTGTCACTCCTCCTAGATCTTTGATAGGAAATTCAAAATTAGAAACATGAGCCATTTCTTACCATAGTAGAAGATGTTCTTCATGTGTTTATTCAAGGCTCCTTCTTCAAATGTTCCTGTCAATTGGTTAGTGAAATGGGTGGTGCTTACATCACCACTTGAGAAAAATCATGAGATTTGTTTTTCAAAATTTCTATTTTTTTTTCTAGTCATTCACACAAAAATTCAAACATTTACCCTAAGTTCTTTAACAATTCTATTGGAAAGTGGGTGGGGGAGCAGGGCTTGTACATGCTCCATATGCAGGTTCTTACCTTCCATTTTTAATACCCAATTCTTTCCTAACAGACACTCATCAAATTGACACTGCTCTTTAAAAATGGCTACACTCTCCTCGGCATTGGCGCCAAAATATCAAGCGATAAAAAGGTGTCTTTTTAACTCCTAATTACCTCACATTAATTGTCAACCCAGGGACGACTTTTTGTTTCAAGAGTGTACTCAATCTGAGGCGGCTATTTACTCAAGAGTAATGTTTTGCAGTATAGTTCTTAAAATCCAAAAGTAAATGAATGCTTGAAAAGGAAATCTAACAGTGACATAAACTCAAATGCTCTGAAATCCAACTATTCACTCAACAAACATCAATCGAGGATACAGTAGCAATAACTCATTCCTCTAGAGATTGATACAATTGAAATCAAACTAGAACAAGACAATCAATCTGAGAACAAGGAAGCAGTAACCAATGTTCTCTACAGTTGACAGCCCTGCTGCACACCAAAGCAATCAATAATGCAAATAACATAAAATGGAACAACAATTAAGAAATGGAACATCATCTACTTCTATAAATAGGATTGAATAGAAAAACTCTATCCTGCGTAAATAAATGTAGCAATAATTATAATCAACAAGAATTGAGTAACAGCCTTTGAATTGAATAGCAAACATAAATGGAACAACAGATTATCAAAGATAAAGTATAGAACAGCGGATTAAATCTGAATGTACAACAACCCAAGTCAAGCACACAACACACTTATCATTAAAAGGGACAGTAATCTGAGCTTTGATACAATACGCATGAATCACAACTATAAAGTAACAGCAATTGTAATGGAACAACAATCCTGAATAAACATCAATCACAATTTAAGAATACATCATACAATTGTACCGATTTAGGAACATACAACGCCGTTAATTTGTAATCGAATGACAATCTGTAAGGAAAAGAAATGTTATATCAATTATCAAAAGGAACAACAATGCGATACAAAGTTAAAATGATAACATAGCATTCCTATTGCAGATAACGATAGTATCCAATCAAGTATATATAACAGCGTTGATATGTAAAACAATAAAGTGCGTCAGATTACTGAATAGAGTAAAAGAAAGAGATCAAACCACACATGAAGCGTAAAGATATAATACAGCAGCAGTGTAATCCACCAGTGACTGGGCCCTGGTGACTGGGCCCTTAGCCACCAGCGGACGCTGCTGGGCTACTTCAGATGAGAAGAATGAGAAGCAACTCCCAAATCATATATTAATCATTAAATTGTGAAATCATTACAACAACAAAATCTTGAGAATTACAACATGCAACAATCTCTTCTTCTTCCTATCCTATCATGAATCCTTGCTTCTGAATCTCTAATTCAAATCCTCAATTCTCCATCATTTTTCCATCCCTTTTCCATCCCCTTCTCTGATCTCTGTTTTCATTTAAATAGAGAGAGAGCAGAGATCAGTTACAATATAGATAATTACAACATGATTCTATTACAAAATTGGATTGTTTCCAACCAATTGATCAACAAGAAGATATATTTCCATCCATCTCTCAACAAGAGCAAGACGAATTTGGCTTTGCAGTTGAGATTTGGAGGACGGTCGCAACAACAAATCTGAGAAAATCGTGCTCAACGAACCTTGATTTTCTCTCATTACAAGTTGAATTTGGGCAAACCATTCTTTGAGAAAGTTAATTGGGTCCATTCTGGACAAAACCCATGTTCCAGATTTTCCAGATTCGTCTTCATTTTCTCATAATCGCAACTGCAATACTGTCACTTCTTATTCCAGCGAATTTCTGAGTTGGCACTTTTAATAGTCAAATATCCAATCTAGAAATTATCTTGGAGGTTAAAAATGGTGAAATAATGTTCCAACCAATTTATTGAAACTATCATTGATAAAATCATGCATAATCATAAATTTATTAGAAATAAAGGAAGATAAATAATATTCATCCATAAGAGCATAAATCATTTATAAAATGGATTTAAATGATAAATTATAACAAATGATATAATAGAGAAGAGTAAAAATGGATGAAATCAGTGTTACAAAGTGGTCGTATTCATGGACCAACACCGCGCTCTAGAAAACCGGTGGTATTGATCGGGGTGCCCTTGAACGGTAAGAGGTTTTGGAGGGGAGCAGAGCGATCCCACTCAGTGATCGATGCGTGGCAGTGGAGGTGAGAGAAAAATCGCCGTGATCGTGCGCTATCGGTCAAGCAAGTCAACTGCGCTTGACGTGCGTATGACGTTGGATCTGGAGGAGCCCAGATCAGATGGCTGAGATTGCGCCCGATGGAGGAAGCGGAATCGATAGGGGATTAAGCCACATTCTAAGAGGATTTGGAGTTTGGTTAACCACCACGGCGGTTAAAGAATGCATACATAGTGTAACGAAAGAAATGAACCGACGAAGCATACTGGCACCAATTAGAAGGAGACACATGCCCACTTCCTGAGTGTTCATGCTGATGCCGAACAGGGAACTCCAAGCGCAGCTGCAGAAGGTGAATCAACGTAGGTGGGAGAGGAACTGAACAGGCATAGGGATCGAATGGCTAAAGCCATGAACAGAGATAGTAGAATGGAACAGGGGAGAATGGAGAAGAGTTCGAGCGACTAAGAGAGATAGTGAACGGTGAACCCTGAGAGGAGGACTAAACACAAAGAGCAGTAAAGCCAAGCAGAGGTGACAGAGGGCCGAGTTGACCACAGGCAGCATCGAGCACCAGAGAGCTTGAAGATTCAAGCCTTCCCATAGAGGAATCTATCTGGATTGAGCATCACAGTTGGCTATTTCCACTGTAGACCGAGGGTCACAGAGCTGGTAGGAAGAACAAGAGTCTGTGTACTCCGACAGGCTTGGGGAATCCAAGAACCACCCTACCAAGTGAACCTGCTTCAGGAGAACTCGCATTGAGTCCCTGTATTTGTAATACTCTGCTCAAAGACACAATAAAACAAGGCCACCACTGAAAGCTGGACCGGAGATGTAGCCCTCGAGAACAGGGTGAACTCCTTATTAAAAATTATTGTGTCTTTGTGTTGTTTACTGTATTTCTCTACTGCCTTTCCATTTATTTTCTGTGTATTGGCAATCTGATCGATCCGTTGTTTCAATAACACAGAACACACACCAGCACATGAGTCTGTAATAACTTTTGTTTAATAAATCTTCAACTGTGGTCACTCATAGGGTGATTATCAGATCAGAACCTCCTAGCCATGTTCGACTAAGGTGTACCTTTTTTCGTAAATAGTCAATCTCAGCTTGAAAAAGGGGTAAACACATACTAAGATGATGTCAATTCATTTACTTTAACAAGTTTGAAACAACAAGTACTCGAAAATCTTTTCAATTTTTGAGAGTCAAAAAAGAGCTGAAAGATGACTCTAGGGGGCTTCCTTTTTTGTTTATTTAAGGAGTCTGAAAAAGAGATAAAATAAAACTCCTAGAATTGGTCAATAATGATCATTGTTCACATTGAAGGCACCTGTAACTGCACAAGAAACACACCCATCACTCATATTGATAAAATATTAAAATATTACAAAAATATTTGACAAATGGCTTTCAAAACTTATAAATAGGTAAAAGTAATTTCATTTTTTTACCATTTTACGAAATTGAGCTCTAAAAGTTCTTTTATGCCCTGGTTTCCTTGATTTTCTAGTGGCTATTGCAGGAGATCCAGGGTACCATTTCATGATCCAACTGCGATAGGTAAGAGCATCATCCCTTCCTTGCATTTCATTACTTTTTTTATGCAATTTTAACAGTGAATTTTAGGCTAGAAAGGATGATTTTAAAATTTTAGGTCATTGGCAACCATCGTAGGTATGGCCATCAGACCTGTAATGGTCGCACTCGAGCACAAAGACTCACGCGATGCCATTGCACTGTTTTGAAAAACAGGCACGATGGCATCGAGAGCAAGTTTTTGAAGTTAAAATCTCTCTTTTAAGAAAAATTTGATGATTTTTATTCATGTAAAAAGCATTAAAAGTGTCCAAATGTTGTTTGCAGGAGAAAAGTGGTCTTGGAGTGGAAGAAAGAGGCCATGAGACTTAGGATTTTCGAGATTCTCAGGATCCGACATGCATAAATTCTTTGAGGGATTGTGGCCTACTAAAATTCTTCCAAACCACAAGGCTGAGGGCTTAGATGGAGTTGCTGCCCTATCTGATCATCCTTTGGGATGTAGATCGAGAGGTTTTCATCATCAAAGGAAAAGAACTACAACTAGAGGAGATGGACATCTATTTCATCATGGGATGATCCCGTCGAGGAGAAGCTATTCAACTATTTGGATCTCGCCAAGGAGGTGAGAGTACCAGGAGTCTAGTCCATAAATATTGTCCTGGCACCGAGATAACCAATGGAGGTAAGGTGAATATTGCAATAATCACCAATAACCTCATTTTGGGAAAAAATTTGTTCACAATGGCATGTGTATCCGGCACACAAGCTTTGCATGAGGCTTCCAAGTCTCAATTTCAGTATGTTATCGCATGCTTGACCCCTACCATATTCAACTGGTGTGGAGGCCTTTTGGAAAATATGAAGCATCAACTAACCAAGGGTAAGCACAGAAACCTGAAGAAATTTGGGTTCGGTTCTATACTAGTGACCTTTTTCTTGGAGCGAATACCGCTCTTCTGGTATCAATGGGTAGAAGTACCACATCCTGCTCCCCGAGATCTGAGGCCCAACATATGCATTATCCATTACAGTTCTTCACTTCACTTCAACACCAATTACTCATGATGGACGAATACGTTGATGCTGAAATAGATTTCAAAGGGGATCTAGATCTACCTCTGCCACCAGGCGAACAATGGACCAACATAGGTAAAAACTTGTTTTTTTATTTTTTTCAAGTTTTGTGATTTTTATGAGAGTGTAAACTAAGACTCAACTTATGATAAATGTGGAGATGTGGGACCAGAGAGACCACTAGGCATGTCGCCTATTGTACGACAAGCTACCCATCCAATAGTGGCTATGGACTACGAGGAAGGGGCTGACCCCTTAGCTGAGATGGAGTGGAATCTGGAGGTAATCACTCGAGGGGTTCCATATTATGCCACTATAAATGATATTCCACTACGTTGGTAGAGACCTACAGTGGGAGTCTTTGTGAGACTGTGTCAGTTGTTAAGCCAAGTGATCAGAGCAGTCACGTGCTACCATGAGCACCGTGTAGTGTGATAGTTTACCTAGCCTTTTACACATTTTGTAGGCTTTGAAAGCCAAGTGTCTCAGAAGACACTATATTTTGACATTTTGAGGTA
>APFE030155496.1:6251-22163 GCA_000404065.3 Pinus taeda
AAAGGAGACCAGGGCTGCACTTGAACAATTGAAGAACTGAAAATTTTGACAATTTTTACAAAAATGAGGTGGCGACTTGTCTTCAAAACAGAGTTTTGAAGAGAATTCCTTATTCAGCTTTACAATGATGAGAATTATTGAAGTGATGATTTATCAAAGGCATCACTCTGGCCTGCTGGTCTTCTAAGACTTTTCAGGACTAAATTTACTCAAACCCTAGACCTAGACCTAAAAATTTAAAAAAATGACTTGTGAAGCTCTATGACTCATCCTAAACCAGCAGTGATATGCACGAGGGGAATGAATGACACAGACCACTCCATCAGAGTTATGGCATGCCTAACGAAATGCAACTGATGAAAACTGGTGGGACACCTAAAACATGAAATGCAAAAAAGAGCTTTGATCTCTAATGGAGGGATAACTAGACCGACTCTAATAGTGAACAAATGTTTGGAAGTATACCTTCGTTGCTTTGTATCTAATAAGCAGACACAATGGGTCAAATGGTTGCCTCTCGCTAAATAATGGTATATCACTTCCTTCCATACTACAAAGAAAAGGACCCCATTTATGGCACTTTATAGATATCATCCACTGACCATCACATCATATTTAAGAGAAAATTATAAGGTTCAAGCAGTGGAGGATCACATCAAGCATCAACAAAAATTTCTCCAACTCTTAAAGGATAACCCAACTTTGGAACAGAATAAAATGAAACAATAGGTAGATCAACATCACAATGAAAGAAGTTTGATGCAGGTGACTAGGTATTTATACGACTACAATGATACAAAAAAATTTCCCTCAAGAAAGATAAGAAGGATAATAAATTATCACCAAAGAATTATGGTTCATACAAGGTGTTGCAAAAGATTGGTACTATTGCATACAAATTGAAACTTCACGCATCTTCCTGAGTGCACCTAGTTTTCCATGTTTCATGCTTAAAGAAGATTATAGGTGACAAGCTCCCAATTCAAACAATATTGCCAAAACTTGACGAGGAAGGAAAAACCATATTAGAACCTAAAGCAGTCACTGAAACAAGAACTTGACAGCTACATAATCGATTAATTTCAGAGTATCTCATCAAGTGGAAGAACTTACCCGCTGAAGATTCCACATGGGAGGATGAGAATTTTATACAAAAGCATCCAAAACTACTCAAGCATTGAGGACAACACTTTTTTGAAGGAGAGGGGCATCTTAGGTCCCTGTAATACTAGTGGGTTCCCTTATTATTATTGTCATTGTAGCCCATTATTGTTATTGTTGTGCCCATGTTGTCCCCATATTGTTATTATTGTGCCCCATAAAAGCCCACTATTGTTATCATTATGCCCTTACATTATTATTGTTATATCGGCTCTGATAATATTGTGACCCCTCAGACTCCTATATATATAGAAAGGAATGCTTGTCATTTGTATCATCGAAGAATTGTTCATTTTTATAATGTAAAGGAGGTTTCCCCCTCGAAGAGGCTGATTTTTAAGTCATTTATCTATCTTTTCTTCTATTTTGTGAGTTGGTTGCATAGTAAAATGTATGAGAGAAAGCATCATATGATGTACCATAATCTAAAGAATGATCAATCCAATCGATCAAAGAGGAAGGATGAAAATAGGTCACGCAATGGCTTCGTAATCTAGCTCAATATGGTTGAGTGGCATACAGTCGCAAAAAATATTAATATTAGATTGATATGGTACTACCCATGGATCAATTGGAGCAGTACAAAAATATATCATATTAATATAGGAAGCCGAAGTATACTTGTTAGGTAGTGGGGGAGGAGGAAGCATAAAGGTTCCCATGAGAGAGGAATCCTTAAGCAGTCCAACTCCAACATGCTAATACAGCTGAGGGGTTTCACTCACGAGAGGGACACTTCGAGTAACTGAAGAATGAGTGGAAAATAAAGTGAGTTTGTTGACGGCTATGATATCACCTTTACGAGGAAAAGTGATCATTCAAAAATATGTGGAAACAACCACAACCATGGAATAGACCCAAGTATGACCCAATAGAAGATTGTAATATATAGGTCCATTGATAAATTTGAATTCTATTGATATAGTCTTACCACCTAATTCTGCTTGTAGAGAATTCAAAATTGCACATGGTTTTTAAGTTCTTCCATCAAAATCTTTCAAAGTGGTTTCTAACAGGCTTAATTGGGGAGAACTAATAGCCTTATAGCAAGATAGGGACATAATACAGGTTGAAGCACCCTCATCCACAATGGAACGATGGATATTCTTACCACGAACAACAACCTGGATCATGAAGGCTATTTGAGTCGGAAGTCGAGGTAATTGGTTCTCATGGTTAAAGACTACTAGGTTGGAATCTAAAGGATCAATACATACAATTGCCAAGAGAAAAGCCTTCTTTTAGTTATGGAAATTTTTAAATACCTCAAGAGTGTACATAACTGATGAAGCCTGAACCAGGTCCTCACTAATGTTATATTTTTTAGCATCTCTTCTTTGAGAATTGAATGTCAATTTATGGATAACACCCTTGGTGTTAGAGCCTAGATTTACCTCAGGCTGAAAAGGTAAGCTTCTAGGTCCACATCAAACCACGCTCATCCTCATAGCTAGCCCTACGAGGACAGGAGAGGGCTCTCTCTGGGTCAATCTCAGCAAAAGATAATCGATGGGGCTTGTATCGATCTAGAATTTTACAAGGTGTAGGAGTATGTACAGAAGGTTTAGAATCAGTCTTGGTCTCTTTAAGCTCATCAGTTTGAAGACGGTCATCACAAGATTCAAAAGAATGGTCTTGATCAAGCTCAAAGGCATGCAAGTCTTTGGTATTTACAATCTTCAAAGGGAAGGAATCAAATGCAGGCCGAGGATCTTTTCTCAAGCATAGTATACTTTGTAAAGCCTTCTTGACATTCTCGGGAAAAGAGAAGAAACAATTTAGAACGAATAACAAAATGTCTTGGACGAAATTCCAACTTGAATACTTGATCTGTCCATATTGTCCTTTCATGTTTTTGCTGGTCGGGTTCATCCTCCAAAGGAGTCCTTGGATCTGATCTCAAAATTGATTTGGAATCACCAGGTGAATGATTTCAACCTTTCTGTGTTTGATCATTGTCCACCATCAACAATCAGATCTAACTTTGATACATGTACTGGGGTGATCATTTAGATCAGATGTTCAGTTTATAAACTATACCAAAGATTGACTGAAGCAACTTTCATCTACTTTCGCTAATGCAAAGTAAGAGCGTTTCGAAGGCTACCTGGCTAACTTCAAGCTCCATTTGTAGTCTACAAAGCCAAACAATGAAAATAAACTTTCTTCCCCAGTGGAGTCACCACTATGTTAGAGCCTAGATTTACCTCAGGCTAAAAAGGTAAGCTTCTAGGTCCACATCAAACCACGCTCAGCCTCGTAGCTAGCCCTACGAGGACAGGAGAGGGCTCTCTTTGGGTCAATATCAGCAAAAGATAATTGATGGGGCTTGAGATGACTGATTTAACAACTAATCTTAGGCTAGGTATGAAGTGCAAGGATTTAATTTAAGTTTTTTGGGGGTTTTGTGTTGGAAAAAGGGAAAGGCAAATTTGGTCTGGGGATGAGGCCTAGTTCTTGCAGAGTTCTGATTGGGGCAAGGAAGGCAATCATTTTGATGCTTTAGATTTGAATGAATGGATGGATCAGACCTGTGAGGAGCTAAGGAGGGAAAGAGAGTCTCAAGAGTCCTCCTCAAACAGATGAAAACATGTAAAATTAAACAAAATTTCAAGATAGAGCATAGCATTCCAATGGATTCTGCCTTAATCACTCATTTGTTTAATTTCAGAAGAAAAGAGAAGGGAAAATGATACACATAAACATCAGTGAACTTACAATTACATAGAGAAAAACATCATCAAAACACAAAGCCACATGGATCCCAACAAGTGCTACAAAACCCTGGTCTTTCCTTAGCCAAAAATGCAGAGATAAAATGTACAATGATGTGCCAAGCAATCCCAAATCTCCAACCCTGAAAATGACTCAGGAAATACATGATATAGACTAGCCCAACCCATTCTCATGCCTCTAGGGGTCAAGCTCATCATTCTAGGAGCTGTTTCAACCAATTCTAATCAAGGAACTGAAATCTAGGCAATCAAACAACTTGCCTCTATATGGTAGGAAATTGATTCATTGATTTAATTTTCACTTTTTAGTGAATGAATCTACTAGAATAGGTAAACATGTGCCAAAATTACATCATAGTCATTAATTTACATCAATATAGATCAATAGTTAGATGAAAAAGTGAAACTATTCAAAACTGGGCGAAATTTTGAGCTGTAGAGAGAAAATGAGGCAAAATTTCTCTACGTTCCGTGCCCAAATTCTCTATGCATCGTGCCACTTTGGAGCTGATTTTGAGGCACTTCCCGAAGTCCAAATTGAGCTCATGATAGCTCGTTGGAAAGCCCTTCCTGTCTAATTTCTAACCCAAGTGGAATTTCTGGATTTGGATGTCATTTTCCCCTCCAGAGCTTCAATCACCCAAGACTGGTTCCTGTGTGTGCAAAAGGTGGCAGAGAGGCCATTTTTAGGGTGTTTTTGACCCTTTACCCAACCTAGAACTTGATGAAATCCTTAGGTAATCCATGAGCATGCATAATTTTCAATGAAAAATCCAAAAATGTAAAGTTTTCCTCCAGAGGATCTCCCAATTATAAGCGCACGCCAAGTGGCGCTACGCGTTGGGCAAAAAACTCTGTTTTGTGACCAAAAAAATTCAAAAATGACAAAATTTTCTCCAAATTCCTTGAAATTTGGACTGAAGGTTTATAATTGAGTGTCATGCTCAGCCAAAAAGGCTTCATCCAAGATTCGGAGCCTATCATCCTTTTTGCGTCGTCTCAGTGCCTTCTTCATCCATGTTGCCTGAGGTAAATATGAAGAGTTTGGTGTCTTGTTTTGATTTCCAAATGTGTGCCAAATAGAAAAGGATTGTGAACAGTGGGTACCACGGGCTTTTGTCAAGTGAAAATTGGAATGTGGGGATAGTCACTTGACTGTTTGGGAACTTTGGGCTTTGGGGATCTTTTATAAGTGAAATAGGAAGTGGTAGGGTTTAGGGATAGGGACATTCAAGAATGAGTGATAATGGGATTATAAGGGAATAGTAGAGGAATATTAACAATGATGATATTACAATGAAGGGGAACAGAACCATAGGTGAGGAATGGTTTTTGAACTATTTGGCACATAAATCAAACTTTTGAAACTTGAAATCCAAACCATAAGGAGCAGTTTAAAACAAGGTAATAGGGTTTGCAATTTGACATCACAAACTCTCATAATCCACTTCAATGAGTACCAAACATGTTAATGGCAATTTCATAAACTTCTTGGAGCGAGAAGAACCAAGAAGATTGGAGTTTTTGAAACAAATGACAAAAATTTGAGTTCTGGATCTATGCGCCGCGCATGTCATGTGCATCGCGCCTGTGTATTTTTACACTGCGGAAAACTGCCCAATGCGACACACACACCATTTGTGCCACGACACTCAGCGTATGCGCCGCGCTCTGCAACTACAACACATTTTCGACCTTCAACGTGATTTCTTCACTCCTCCATGATTTTTCTTGGTTTCACTAATGTATCTTGGCATGAAATTGGATTATTGGAACACAAACATATCTCTTATGACAGGGATTTTTATTTTTGATTTGGGCACACCCACTTTTGCAATTTTTGAAACCTTTGACACTTCACTCTAGCTCTATTTTGCTTGATTTGTGATTTTTTGACTTGAATGATGAATCTTGTCTATTTTTGAAGGGATAGATGGCATGGTATAGTGATGAGATAATAGTGATGGGAGATGGGAAGAAACAAGGTGGGGAGGTGGGATGATTGACACCAACAAGTTGCAAAACCCTAAGGAGGCACTTCTCAACAAGATAGTAGGGTTTAGTTTTGTACTCAAATCTTCATAATCAAACACATAATCAACACCAAGCATGATTTATGAGCAATAGAGGAGTGGCTTTGACTTACTCAATCATGGAGAAACCAATCAAATTTGATGGGCGAAAGGAATGGCAAAAATCTTGTGTTCTGGCCCAATGCGCTGCGCACCAACCCAATGCACTGCGCCACTAAACTCTATGCGTAGCGCATCTTTCAGGAGACTTTGGGAGGCCTTCCCGGTGTCCAAATTGGGCGTGGGATAGCTTTTTGGAAAGGTATTTGAGCTTAATTTCCAACCCAACTATAATTGTTCAATTTGGAGTTCATTTACCATGTCGAAAATCAAATCTCCCAAGACTAGTCAAAATGTGCCAAATGAGGCTGCCTCAAGGCAGAGTGCTGTTGCAGCTAATGTTTGAAGGTCTTCCTCAACTCCAAATTGAGATCATGATAGCGCATTGGAATTATATTTGTATCTAGTTATCATTTGACTCATAAATCAAGTTATGTGGCCAACCAAGCTAGGAGAAATCTTGATTTTCCCAAGGTCACTTCAGAGGTGCATTCAATTCTCCTGAGGCAACGGTATTTTTTACATTTCTCTAAAACCATGACACCTGTGTAAACATTGGAGGAGATTTTTCTTCCTTGGCCTATTATGGACAAAAACCTCTCTCCAGTTTCCCAAATTCATATTTTATTGCTCAAAAACAGCATTTGAGTGAAACCTACCCCGATGTGTGGAACAGGGGATTTGTCGAAATGAAGTGAAATGAAGGGGATAAGGGGCTTCTAAATTCTTGAGAAAATTTTGGGAGGTGGGGAGGGATGTTAGGAAGTAGGGGAAAGTGTAATTTCAGAGATTGAGTGAGGGGAAGGGGTCCAAAAGGGCAAAACACAGGCCTAGCCTAGAAAATTTCCAAGTTGTAGCAAGAAACTAGGGTTTGTGCGAAAATGAGGAATTTTGGGGATTTTAGTGATGGGGAGTGTTTAATAAGGTACATTATGGATAGGGGAAGGTATATGAACATCAGGATACAGGTTTTACTAATGATTTGACCATCCAAGAGAAATTACCTCCAAAACCCTAGGAGAGGGAAATGAACCTTACCTAGGCACAACTGAAGCATGAACAAGGCGTAAAATGACCCATTGGAACCTGACATGATGATGAAAACCATCTGAATGATGGTACACTCATCTGAATGGTGACATGGACTAACATTTCGACAACTTTTAAAGGAGTAAAAGCAAACCCTAGGCGTAATACCTAGTGACCAAATTTTACTTGAAGACTCACTGAAATGACAAAATTTGACCTTGACACTCTGAGACCACTTTGCAAGAGCATATTTGATCACTGGAGGAAGGCTGCAAATACTGACACTAACACTTGGGAGGCTTAATTGTTAATTTATTAGGTACAACATATGGAGTAGACTCTGATGGAGATGTGGTCAAACTGGTAGGTTGTTCAGTAGCCTAACCCTTGAAAGGATTCACATTATCATAGTATTTAATTCAGATAGCCACAAAAATATTATTTTTAGGCTTAGTAGAGGAAAGCATTAAAACTAAATTAAAGGAAGTTGGGTCTCGAGCAACCAAATTGGTCTCTGGATTTGGAAATGGGACTTTCAACACAATGGGTGTAGTGGACGATTTAAGGAATTGATTCACCTCAGCCCAATGTGGACAATCACAAGTGAAATCCTCCTAATTACCAATTAGACATGGGTAATGAGGCTTCCTCTTCATTTCAAGAGACCAATTGTTTTGTTTATTCGGTGAAGCATTGTATTTCTTCTTCTTTCCTTTTCCTTTCTTCTTACTTCCTAGTTGCAGAGATTTTCCTTTATATGATTGAATGACATTGATCTCAGAAGTAAAAGCCACAGGGGTGGAAGGAGGACTTTGAGAAGTGAAAAAAGAGTTGAACCAGTTGGTTTACTCATCGACTGCTGGTTAGTAGAACCAACCACGCCATCAACAACATGTGAATGTTTACTAGGAGTTTGATAAATAGTATTGGTAAGTCACAAAGAATTTGCTGGTGAGCCTCGGTATTGCACCAATAATGTTTTACCTCCCAAGGGTTCCTCAACTCAAATTATGAACCCAAGGTTCATATAGACTTAGAGGGACAATGCTATATAGACAACAAATTTGATTCTACTCATGCCACCCTCAATCATGATATTAGATAAAAGTTCTCAGAGACCATTCCTCCTATTGAACTAGAGTGAATCTTGCTGATGAAAGTACAATTGAAAAATAACTCTTGCTGTGAAAGTGGAAATGCCATTTTCTCAACTTGTAGATGCTAATTAATCAATTCATGAAAGGACAAGGGATAATCTACTTTGATAAATAAAGCTACTTTATCTTGCATAATTCATAAAACTACCAACATAATTACATGTATCATCTGTTAACACCCAGGTTGTTCTCTTTGACTCCCAAGAGAATACGGTCGGGGTAACCACTAACCAATCTTTGGGCCGCAGCTTCTAGCCCAGCTGCAGTCAGAGAGGGCTCTCTCTATTAGGTTTGTCACTGCTTTCAGTGAGGGTTTTAGGCTAGTTATGAGATGAGTTTTTGGTTGTTTTTGTGTATTTGGTTGGGAGGATGCTTCTGTTTCCTTTAAAATTTATCAGCAGGGAAGATTAATCCATTGGGCAATGGGGTCTAGGACTGTTTTCTCTTGAAATCTTGATTTCGGTGAGGAGGAAAAGCTACAGGGCCTGTGTGCATTTCATAGGACAAACTGTAAATAGTGAGGATGAGGTGAATACAACTAGTAATGAGCAATTAAGATTTCATTACTTAAGCTGTATATTTGTGAAAGAGGCTTGTTATCCTAGGAGCAATGACTTGAATTCCTACAACAACAATACACAGTGAGGATATGGTTGTTTAAAGGTAGCAGTTAAGAATTACACTTTAAAACACCTTATCAGAAGAAAACATATGAGATAGTTCAGATTGAGCTCAGGGTAGTCAATGACCAAGTCCTGATACTATCCTTTTTCCTTACTATCTAGAGTTCAAACGCATAGAAAACATGAGATACATATGAAATAACAGGAAACACAGGTAGAATAAAGAGTCACGAGGAAAACTTATTTGAACCATGTAATGCACAGGAATCTTGCTGCTTTAAACCACACGCCATCAAAAGATCAAGAGACTGACATCTTTGAAGAAATCCCACTGCCTTTGTATTAAACTGTCTGAAAAGTTTACAATATCAGAGTTACAGAGAATATCTCAGAAGAAGTTCTTACATCCGGAGTCCAACCCCTCTTAAACAAAATGAGGGGGAATATATAGAAGTTTGTTACAAAATATCTCAGGTATGAGTCATCTGAGCGGAGAAAATATCTTTTACATTGGGAAAGAGAAAGTAGATGAGAAGTTATTACAATCTTAAATGAGCTATAAAAGCTATTAACTGCTGTCAGAGCAATTTTGACATCTGGAGCTTTATGGAGTTGGTTGAAGTCGGCTGAATGCTTTGAATTAACTGCTGAGTGGCCTTTTGTGCGGCTGTGTGTCCTCTTGGTGAGCTGTCATGGTCCTTCTGCTGATTTTGCCTTTAAGTGCCTTAAATGCTTGCTTTATTCTCATGCTGTCCTGTATCTTCCATCCTTCTCAAACATTTCATTTAGTCTTGATCCTTCCGTATGAGAACTATACAAACCATGAATTCCATTACGGGAACAAACCTTTGTCTGCATGCTGAATTTCACATAAGTGTCTTTGAGCAGAGTCATCTTGAGGGATGAGGAAAATATCCATCTTCATTTCCATCCATCTTCATTTCCATGTTGTCTTTAACAACTGATTTCTGATCTAAGTCATCTGAGCTCTTACTCATATTATCTGCTTTAAAAGCATGTAGCCTTATGACTGCTTTTGACTTGGGCTCCTAGTGACCGAATGACTGAAGCTAACGTGGCAGAATTCTGACCATGGATTGCCACCAATCTTCCTTGGGCATCTGATGCCTTCTGATTTTTATTAAAGTCTCATCGGCCTCTGTGTATTTGAAGAAATTGGGAGTCTCAAAGAGGTGATTGACCTCATTTTCAATGAAGAATAAACCTCCCAATTTATCATACAAATCTTGCCCTGAAGGAGGCCCTTTCTGTTCAGATGAACTGCCAGATGCAGTGATCTGATTCTCCATGTATGTCTCCATTCTGTTGACAAACTAATCAAGGGAAATCAGTTTTCCTTGACTGCTCAACAGACTGGGCAGGCCTCTTTCTTGCAGCTCCACCAGTTTGGCCCTGAACTCCTCCACATCTGCTGTTATATCAAAACATTTTCTCTCCACTGCCTGCACATAGCTTCTGAGTGTGAGTACCTTTTTGGCATGGAGGACTGCTTCTGTCCTATTCGGAATGCCCATGGCTGCTAACTCCTCCTCCTCATGTCTGTTTAAGTAATCTACCATTTTATTGGCCTAATCTGGCCTGTCACCTAACACAGCTTTAGCCCTATCAATGTCTACCCGAGCTTGTCTTAGTAGTTCCATCTGCTGATGGATGGTCTTTATGGACTTCCATTGCTGGGTGATAGACTTACTTATTCTGGCCCATAGAATTCTCTTTATTTCCGCCAGGGCTGTTTCTAGGTTCAGCTCCTTTTCTAAAGCCTTTATCCTGGCTGTCAAGGTCTTTATTTCTCTACCCTGCTCGGCCACTGTCTGCTTTGATTTGTCATATTTTGACTCCAGCTCTGCTAATTTCTCCTTAGCTTTCTTTATCTCATCAGCTTGGAGTTCCATTTGTTTGACAGCCTTGGTTATATCTTCTATGGATGGGCTGTCTTGTTGGCCTGTTGTTGTTGTTCCTGTTGCCTCTGATGTGTGGGCCCCTGTTGCTGCTGATGTTGCTACTGCTGCTGCTGTTGTTGAAGTTGTTGGAGGAGCTTGGGACGTGGATTCTCCCTGTTTATCTTGTAATGCTCCCTCCAGTTGCTTCTCCAACTCCCTGATCCTCTGATCCTGTTGTAACAGGAGGTCTAGCTGATCCTCCATCTTTTTCTGCTCCAGAAGCTCTGCCGTCTGAGGATGTTCAGTTGGTGGCAGCTTTAATCTCTTTTTGAGTGCCTTGAGGTCATCATCCTTTTTCTTCATAAGTGCTTTGACCCCTGTTGGGTCATTAGGATCATACCCCGTGTCAACAATGATGTCCTCTAGGGTTTTTATTCTGGTGTCCTTGGCCTTGGAGGACAATCTTTCCACATCCAGCTGAGTGTTAGTATTCTTTAGTGCTTCCTTCAGCTCATAGGCCAATGTGGCCTTTTCCACAAGGGTGACATACACCATTTCTCCAGCCTGCTTGTGGAGTTCAATTTGGTCCATTGGATGTATGTTGTTGGCCAGGACCTCCACCCTTGTTTTGGTATAATCTGCAGCACTTTTAGGCTGCTGCACCTTGGGTTTGAAATGGCTGAAGATCATCTTCTCTTGTTTGATGTCATAGATTGACATCAGCCTTTCCTGCATGGTCGGTGTAGCGTCTATAAACTGTCTGTACACCTCCTGCCTCAATAGCTCATTTTGAGCCTTGATTTCTATAAAAGAAGCCTTGGTGCTCTTAGGCTTCTTGCTCTGCCGAGATTGGGAGGCCACCTCCAAACTGACTTGTAAATTCTGCTCCTGCTGGAAGGAGCTTGTTCCTGTTTGTAGGCTGCTCTCCTTGTCCCTCTCAATGTATAAGACATCATCAATGATGTCTTCTATTTCAGGGGAGTCTGCCCTTTGCCTTTTAGCCTCTGGCTGGTCTGAAGGTCCACTGAGAGGAGTGGAGTCTTCTCTATGCCTTTTAACTCCCCTTTCTTCATATGCCGGAGTCTGTAAGACTGGGGCACTGGACTGCTGCGTTTGTGGAGGTGGAGTTTGCAGAGCAGGGGTCTTTGGCAGCCCATTCTGTGGCTTTTCCACCTGTTCTTGCTGCTGGCCCGTCTGCTGTTCAGTCTCCATTTGAGCTTCCTGCTCGGTTTTCTGCTGAGCCTCCTGCTCCATTTCCTGAGCCTTGCTCTGTTTTCTGCTGAGCCTCCTGCTCCATTTCCTTTTCCTTCTCCTTCTGTTGTTCTGCCTGTTGTTGAGCCTGTTGCTCTGTCTGCTTCTCCTGTTGCTTATCCTCTGCCCCTAATATGCCTTTACCTTTGTCCATGGCTGATTTTGATGTTGAAGGTGCTTGAAGTACAATTGTTTTTGATGAGGTCCCTTGTCCTAGTGAATAAGGCAATAATAAGGGTACCTGCTGCACATAATCCAGGTCAATAGTTTTTTCAAGCTCCTTTACATTCTTAAGCATTCTCTCTTCCTCAGTTAAACTCTCAGCTAGAGTGTCTGGTTGCCATTCTTGCAAATTGGCATATTGTTCTATATGAGGGTATTGGCAATGCTTAATGGCGTGGAGCCTATACTTGGTTCTCCTAGCAGAGATGACTCCTTGAGGGTCATAAGGGACCCACCGAAAACTATAAGAGAGCTTGTATTTGTTTTTCAGGATTAGATCTGCATCCTCCCATCCTTCCTTCCTATTCATAATGAAAGGGCCCATTTCACTCTTGAAGCTGAGGTGAGCCTTTTTCTTGGCATCATGGAAGTGGGTGAGGTCTGATTGAACCAATTGTCTATAGTATTCAAGTGCAAATAACCTCATTGGCACATATTTTGGGAGCCTATATGGGCAGACCTCGCATCCATAGATCCTGAAGACTGTATGGTGCTCATATAGGTACCAGTCACCTATCTTGTTTTTCTTGGAAAGCTGCAGAGCTTTCTTTATCTCACTGGACACCCTGGGAGGTGGGGACTTCATTATCATGCAGCAGAGGGGGTAGACAAACTGGTCAACAAATTCGCAAAAGGTATATGGTGAAATTGTCACGTTGTAATAGACTGAGGTCCAGAAGATAACAGACCTTCTTTCCCCTGTATGGTCCAGCCTTCTGATATAGCATGGGAAGGCTTCAGAGTGATAGTACATGAACATATGGTAAAGGTAGCCTGAATATCTGAAGACCCCCTGTCTATCTAATTTGGTCAGCTGATCATGGATCTTGTTGGCAATGAATTTAGCAAAGTTGTATTTTTTGGCAGGGGGTTGATATGGGCTGTATACAGATAGCATTGCTAGCATGCCTCTGTCCACATGTTCACTGTTCTGGTACCCCAATACATAGGCTATCATGTCCAGTAATAGCCTACCCACCTCGTTGAATTGATCATTCTGATAGGGAGGGGGCTCTGAGGTATGGCATTCAGGCCTCATGAAGTCTCTGCTGATTCTCTGTAGTTCTTCCTGAGTCAGTTTGTCACCAGCGTCCATCAACTGGTTCATGGAGAATGGGATCAACAATTCTGTCTGATCAAAATGTAGCATTTTGTTGATGGTCTCAGCATTGATTTGGAAAAGGATCCTCCCTGATGAGGTGCTGATGGCTCTATGCTCTGCATCATATTGTTCAGCACAGAGGTGAATGATTTCAGGGAAAACATTCACAGCTGGGAGACAGTAGTAGGGCAGGTTTGACTCCCAGACTCCATGTGTGCCATGTCCATCCCTGTGGTCTTCCCTTAACCTACTGAAGGTCTACAAAAAGTCGCTGCTCCCTTCAAAGTCTCCAATGAGACTATCCTTATCTACTAGTGTCTGGGCTTCCAGCTGTTTGTTTGTCTGACTTTGTGAGGCCACACTGATGGATGAAGTTGCAGGAGACGCCATGATAGGAGCTGGTTTGTAGAAAAATAGGCAGTGATTCAATCAAGGGCTTTTGACTTTAACTCAACTGCTAATACAGTGAGTTTTTCCTTTGCAGAGGGAATTTGCAAGCTGGATTATCTGTTTTTTCTGTGAAATTCACAGGGTGTGAATGGTTACTGAGAATTTTTGCAGGGTTTCCTCAGGTTTCTCTGTTGTATCAGCAATTGGATTGTACTTGGCAAAAGGGAACAATGCCGAGTACCTCGGGAAGGATTTCGGGGTTTCAGCCCGCGAAACGAGCACTGTTTTACTGAATTGTGGTTTTGGGGTGCTGTAGGTTGCTTGACAGGCTTTATGTGATAGGCAGAACTATAATTTGCAGGTTTTAATGGACTTAATTGGTGGATTTACAGAGAATTTAGAAAGCACGGGCGAAACGGGGGAAACTGGCTAAATACCTGGATAAACCGGCTTGGGCACTTGCGAGCTGAGCTGTGGAGGCTTGGCACCGTGAATTCTGGACTTTCAACGGTCGGAATCTTCAAATTGGCTGTCGGGGTCAAATTTTGCAGCAGCTGGTCGTTTAACGACTCTCTTTCTTAATCAAATGAAAATGACAAAAACGGCTTATTAGGCCGGTTATAATGTTAATTTTTGCAAAATAACGCGATTGGCGCTTTTCCGCTGATGACGTCAGCATGACGTCATGGTGGGCCCGCTGTACGGTGATGACATGGCGCTGACATGATGGCCAGAGTGGCGGGACACGGTGGCAGGATGATGCAGTGGTAAGACAGCGTGGAGGTTGACGGGGCGCGGAAGCAGACGGACGTGAGGTGACGTCAGGATGACGTGGTGGTGGAAGGTGGTAAGTGGAGTGGTGGTAAGCGGGTTCCCCGCACCGCTTTTGGAGCAAAGGTGGTATCAGGGAGGGAGCTCCGAACAACCTCCGTGCCCGCCACGCGTCCCTGTACGGGCCGAAAACCGCTCTCCCCGGACGTTAACGGTCGGCAGATCGGGCTGTGATATTGACCGCCCAACCTTGGATCTCGACCGGCGGAGATCGGACGGCTGGCGGGTCCTCCGACTAGTCGTGCATGTTTGGGAGGGGCCCACCTGGCCATTAAAATATTCAATTTAATAATTTGCCGTGAACTTTAGGATTAGGGGTTTTTTTTTGCGGGTTTTGCAAGGTTTTCAGGCATAAATATTTCCGAAGGCGAAAACTTTGGAAAAAGGGGTTTAAACGGGTTTTATAAAATATGAAAAGGTGAATGACCCCCGACCTTAGGATAAAGTGGGGAAGGGTGATTTTATAAGGTTTTCCGCTCCTTTGGTGATTTTCTGGGTTTTTCAAAGGTTTTTCAAAGGTTCTGAAGGTTCTTGAAGGCTTTAGAGGGTTTTTCAAGGCAATATGGCATTTTGGGTAAGGAAAGTGGTTTCAGGGGAAGCAAAAGGTGAGTCATGGGTTCTTGACCTTGACCAGGTGTCAATTCAAGTCCCAGGGAGAGAATGCTATGGCTATAGTGCCAGGGAGGGGATATTTATGCATTGTGGGGTTTATACACCATGGTGTTTATACTAATAGGGATAAAGGGGTATATGGGGCTAGAATAGTAGAGTTAGCTGTTAACATGGAGGGAATACATGAGTGATGACTAATTCAACCAAGTTTACTTCTGAAAATAATTTGAAACTAGGAGTAGTTCAAAATGAAAAGATTTTTGCACACGAAATGTGGCTTCTTAAAGCCATAAGGATGTAAGACATTTGAATTTCTATGCTTTGTGCAACTTGGGGAAAGGGTGTTAGTAATGAGTGAAATACAAATGAAAACAAGGGAATTAGACATGCTCCAGAGTGTTTCTCTTCCTGTAGATGTTTCAGCAACTTTGATTTTGAAAGAGACACCTTTTCTGCAACCCCAGCTACCTACCCAACTAGATTTCCTAGCATTTTTTGTTCCTTCTTGGAGGGTGCACTTGGACTTGCAAACCCTTTGAATGCCTTTTCTTTTCATTGGCTTTTTTGCTTTCATATCCTATCTAATACAACCCTTATTCCTTCCAAGGTCCCAGATTTAGCAGTTGGGAACCTTAAGCTTCTCTACCTAGCTATTGATCTGCCAAGATTAAACAGTTTGGACAGATATTATTCTCTATTCTACAACAAGGAAATTGAAAACATGGCATGATCCAGATTACACTGTTGGACCACCCATCAAAATTGA
>APFE030155501.1:0-15648 GCA_000404065.3 Pinus taeda
CAACCCTATGACTCTATTACAACTTCATGCTCTGCGCCCACAAATCGTGGATTCTTTACAATGGACTTAGTTAAAACTTGGGCTTTAAGCCCCAAAACTTGCCTTGGGGGAATCCCATGCCCAACGCTTTTCTTTTCTACTTTTTGGAACATCAGTGTGTTTCATAGTAAAAAGCACTGATGCGTTCAAGAGTAACACACACTGATTAAGATAACTTATCGGTGCGCTAAATTTTTTAATGCACTTATATGATAGAATTCCTTTTTTGTTTTCAAAATCTCAGAAAATAGTGCGATTATTATTTTAATGCATCGATACAGTTATTATTTTAACGCATTGGTGCAGTTATTATTTAAATGCATTGTTGAGATTAATTTTAGAAGAGCACCAATATGCTTTAAAAGTTATCTAAATTTTTATATTCACATAAAATGGCATATTCATATCAAATTATCCTTTAGGATGCATCCACATGAGTTACAGTAGTTCATAGTATACATTTTCTGCTTAAAGTCACCTTATTCTTGAAAAATGGTTTGAAAACTATATTGAAATTCAAATTGTGGTTATATGGTTCTTGAAATTAATTTTAGATATGTACACAAAAATTTATTGTTGATTTTTCTCAAATGTAGGAAGAAAATCTCATAATATGAAATGGCCAATTCTTCAAATTCCATCTCATTCCATATTGCTCAAACTCCTTTGCGAAGATCTCCCTTTCCACCGCCAGTAAGTTTAGATTTTATTTATATTTTGATTATCTAATTGGATTTTTTTTCTCCATGTTAATTTCAATAAAAATGTATCTAAATTTGAAGGATTATAATTCAAAATTATGTTTAGATGCAAAAAATATTCCACTAGTTCAAAAACTTCAGAAGCTTTTATCAAGAGCAGCATACCACAAACAGTTGGTAGATCAAAATGGACACTCGATTTAGCCCGTCAATTGTAACATGCCATATTCCAGTCGCAATCCTAGGTCAGTGATGGTAATAATTGTTTGGTATAATTTAATTTCAACAAACCAATTGAATTGTGCTTACTAATATCATTGATGTACTGATGCTCAATATTTTTCAAAATTAGGATTCTAATGATGATGAGTAACACGCCTACCATCTTCCAGTGCACACCACTACAATTTCAAAGTGAGAGAAGGCTATATTAAGAGAAAAAATCAGAGAGGAAGCATACCAAGAAGGTTGAATCAATAACCTATTCAATTCCCACTATGTTCAAATTCATCGATTAGGAATTACTACAACAATAGTGGTTCTTCATCACAAGTTGGAAATGGAGGCAATCAAATAGAGTTTGGTGTGGATAATTACTTACGGTATACAACTGCCATGGAGGCAATGTTGTTAGATGCATTCCAAAATGATGAGCTAGGGGATGATTCTCATATCATTAACACCTTTTTCGAAAGCCTGAAATTTTCTTCCACCACCCCTCTCTTTGGACTTGGCGGCCAGTCAAAGTCTACCCAGCTAGGGAAAATTATGTTACTGTACAACTTGAAAGAAAAAATTTCATGTCAAATGCATGTTTCTCAAAAATATTGAGGTAATTGACCATGATCAATTCCCTTATATTTTGATAAACCTTGTCACACAACCAACATTAAAAATGGTCGATTTTATGAATGTTAAATATTTACATTTTACATTTATATTTTATTCGAAGATAAGGTTGTTACAAGTGATAATTTTTTGTCCAATAGTTGTGAAGAGGAAAAGCAGTTGTTGAAAATGTTGGGTTTTGAGTACATATCATATCATGTATGTATGAAATATTGTATTCTATATAGAGTAGAATATGCAGACAAAGAGATATGTCCAAAATGTGGGCATTACAGGTACCATATATTGAAAAAAAGGTAAATCATATGGTCCTCCTCATAATATATCAAGGAAAATCCCTATAATCCCAAGGATTCAAAGGCTCTTTTGTTGCAAAGAGTTAGCTATGTTGAAGGGATGGCATGCCTCACACAGAAGTGAGTCAGGAGTTATGCGAATCCCAACAAATTCAATAGCCATGAAGCATATAAAGGATACATGGCCCAAAAAATTCAAGGATGAAGTATGAATTCTACGAATCAGCATAGCCATGAATGGCATCAACCCATATTCTCTCCAAAACACCAACTATTTTTTTTAGCCTATAGTAGTGAACAATAAAAATATCCCCTCATGGTTGTCCATGAGAATTAAAATCTTATGTTGGCTCTCATAGTCCACAGAAAAATAAAAGTGAAGAATATGGATGTCTATCTACAACCATTGGTAGATGAATTGAAGGAATTATGGGAAGGGATACATGTATATGATTTATCAAGACCCATCGCAACAGAGCAGAGTTTTACATTGCATGGCATATGTGCTTACATAAGACATGATTATCTAGGCTTAGAAGTTTTCTCTAGTAAATTATGTTTATTAATTTTTTTATATACTTAAAAATATTGTTTCGCATATTAATCTAATTCACTGCAATTTTTTTTATCTTCATGATCGCTAACGTGCCCTGTATACAATAATTTTCCAGGTCTTGTAAAAAAATCGTATCATGGATTTAAATGTTGTGGACCTTCTCTAAAGACTATGTGGTTCAACCACCTATGAAAGCTAGTGTATGACTTCTCTAGGGTATTCCTCCTAGAAGAACACCCTTATAAAAGAGCAACATCCACTTTCAATGGTAAACTAGAGATGACCCAAATGCCCGCAATAATGACACGATTTGAACGACTCATAGCATATGAGAGAGAGAAGGAGAAGGAGATTATAGAAATTTTTGATTCAAATGGGGATCCTATGTTTGACGATCCAAAATTATTTAACACCTATGTTGAGAAATTACCCATTGGGTTGAAAAGGAAAGTTGTCTTTTATGATCTCCCATATTGGGAACATCTTAAGATTTCCCACTTACTAGATCCCATGCATGTATTTAAAAATGTTTCATATTCTTTATGGAGGCACATATCATTGAAATAAAATGACACATTGGTTGTTAGGAGAGATCTTATTTCTTCAAAAACTAAAAGAGACATTGGCCAAGACATGAAAGTATAGGAGAGGCTAGTCCCTCTTGGTCTTTCAAAGAGTCCCTTTTGGTCTTTCAAAGAAGGTGATGTCCCATGGATTTAAAAGAAATATGTTCTTAAAGGAAGTTATAATGGGTGTCAGGGTGCCTTCTTTATATGGATATTCACTATGGAATACCATTTGTCGAGATTGAAATCGCATGGCCATTTGAACCTTCTACGGGTAAAAAACATGATTTTATTATTTGTTATATTTTTTTTGACATGGGATTAAATATAATTAATTTTTATATATTTTTAATTTGCAATGTCATTATCCTTTACTCGTGTGGGGATGTGTGAACCATGACTTCCCCCAAGACCTACAATGTGCCATATCTAAATTATCTGCATTTGTGCAATGGATCACATCAAAGGAGATTCATATGGCTAGCATTCCATGGTGGTGTCAAGAGATGGTTGAGATTGTCTATATGTTTGACAAGGAATTGTCGATGAGTTTCATGGACTTGCAAGTTCATCTTCTAGTTCACCTAGTAGATGTGGTTGAATTACTTGGGGTTGTTTCTTGTCATTGAATGTTCTTCTTAGAGAGGAACATGAAGAAATTGAAATTTTTTGTTTGAAAAAGGGAAATACCCGAGGCGTCTATGGCAAAGGGGTACATATGAGTCTTTCTATTATGATAGTGAGTACATCAATCAGATCGACAACACACCAAGTGTTGTGATTTGAGATGATGAAAGGGATGAAGACAAAAGAGAAGGGGAGCTTCTCGAACCGAATGGAAAAAGGTGCATGATAAAGAGTAAGCAACTTATCATATTTCAAATTTCTACACAGTAACTATTCACATTGAACTTCATAATGTATATCTTGATCTCATACATATTATATATTTTAGTTTGATTTCATCAATGAATTCACAAATTGAAGCCATCAACAAATTCTTACTTCACAATTCGGAAGCGACATAGTTGTGGGTCACATTGTACAAATAGAAGAGGAGGAAATGGGACAGTGATAGGAAAGAATTCAAACGATTGAATGGTAGAAGTGTGCCTTATCATGATCATTTAAAATAAAATATGCCAATGATATGCCCCAATAGTTGGGTTGTTGACCAAGTCAGATAGAAATATAGTGCATTTTTTTGTTACGTGCGTGTTGAAGAGGATGCACTAAACATAGGGATTAGGTGCAACAACTCGATAATTATCTCTTTCTATACATTTTTAACTTCATAATGCACCTTCGAATTATAACATCTGTATTTTATATTTTAATTATGTTCGGGTTATTAGACACATGAAACTATGATTTTTTCACTTTTTTATAGGTTCATTAATTCCCATCTATAAGGGCATATGGACATAATTTTCACATCGAGGATGTTGATGATGGACGCATGGTACAAGAATGTGGAGTAGAAGTTGAGTTTGACCAATCTAGTCATGCTAGCCACCGCGATGTTAGGTTACGTTGGAAACATACAAGAGATCATTGAAGTGGACTTCTCTTCGTTACAATGTGTTATTTTTAGGTGAAAGTGGCAGGACACCTTTGGTTGGAATAACGTAAAGGAATATCGTGATAGTGGGTTGATATCTATTAACTCTAGAAAGATGTGGCATGAAGCTAGGGAGCCTTATGTTTTCCCAAAAATTGTTTACCCAGATGTGTTGGATAGGGATTAGTGGTTTGTATTAAGACACGACCCTAGATCAAAACATTATTTTGAAAACAATGTTATCATGCCAACCAAGGAAGATAATAAAGGTGATGACAATGGAGAGTGGTATGTACATGTGTTATTTCATCATTTATACTATTGTTGTATGCTTTTATTTTCTTTATTTCGCTAATTATGTTGTTTTTTATTCATCTTCTTAGTATTTTTTTTTCTTTTGCAGTGGAAAGGTTTTTACACTTAAAAATAAGTATTTCCAATTGTATAATTTATAATTTAAAAATTAAAATTTTAACATATTTATTTAATTCTAAGTTTGTGATAAGTTTAATTTGAATTTTGTGATAATTTGGCTTTCAACTTAGTTGTTTGTTAGTTTACATACTTTTATCATGGTTTTTGGAAATATTTAAATTATGCCCCTAAAGTTGACTAAAACCATAATTAATGAAGTAATTTAAAATTTTGATAGCAATCAACTTACAAAATAATGACAAAAACAATAGATATAGGAAGATTTGCATCCATAAAATTTTAGGGCCAATAAAATTATTATGATTGGAGATCATAATTTTTTTATAATAACAATATTTAGGGTAGAAGAGTCTATTAAAAAAGAGTAAATAGTACAATGGAAAATAACATTTATTCATATGTAATTGTTTTTAAAAAATAATTTAGTTAGAATGGATATGTATGAACTATCTATAAAATAGAAAATTATTTATGGTATTTTACAATTATAGTTTCAGCCATATTAAACTTTTGTAATTTATAAAAATATCTTTGCATTTTTTTATTTAAAATGAGTTTTTTGTATTTAAGATATAAGTTCACCAATATATAATATATAATAAATATATATCATTTCATAAAATAAACATCATGATGATAATCATCTAACAACCATAAACATTATCTAAAATACGCATTCAAATTAACTAACATCATCTAATTATATACACCTCTAACACATATAAACATCATTAGCTAACACAAAAATCTAATAATCTAACAGGGCATCATCATCGTGGTAACATGTAACAATATGCCATGTTATTATATTGTTTTTTATTTGTCTTGTTGACATTTTCTATAATTGGTAAGATATTAATTTTTTTTTTCCCAAGGAAAAAATTGTAATTTTATTATATATAACAAAATTACATTTTTCATAGGAAAGAAGCCTTTCTAAAAAACCCAAGAAACAACATCTTGGAATAGAAAAATATTAGTTACATAAAGGAAGGGAATCATTATTTGTAGAAATCATGTATATTCCCTTTTTTTCCTTTATTTTTCTGAACTTTATGCCAAATCCCCTTGTGGGATCTACCAGGGAAATTTCCAAATTCATCCCCAAGTCCACTTGGGGTTGTTCTTTATTCGAGTTTGATCCTCCTAATTTGTGAGCTCCTTTTACACATGTAGACCCATCTACTTGTCTGGTCAATTGACAAGGGTGAGTTTCATCTTGCAGTTTCTCCCTATCCCTGTCCATATGAGCGATATGATGAGTGTCTTTTGCATTCAGTTTGTCTTCAACATCTTGTTTTGTACCTTCTTCCTCAAGTTCTTCCTCATTATCTAGGATATCTGATGGTTGTCATCCTTTATTATTCTAATCCACCCCTTTCTTCTTCTTAAAAGGTTTCTTGACGTGAGGGAAAGAGTCTTATAGATGTCAAATCTGAAAACAAAAATGACATCTAAAGGTTGTGTTCTCATAATCCAAGCTTTGGTTTCACTAAAATGAAATAGACTTCAATAGTATATTGTCTAGTAGACGTTTGCTCAAATCTATCTTGATATAGATCCGTGCAAAAGTGAAAGAAAAATTTATTTATCCTTTCTTCATTTGTTTTTCTATATATTCCCAATTTATTTCCTATGTCTTTCAAGACCTGTTGGTGCCAAAAAGGCAATGGAAAAATTGGTAATCTCACCCACACTAGCATCCTGGTCACCACAATTGTTGTGGGATCAAATTTTGGAAATCATGGTCATGAAAAGACCAACACACCACCAGAACCATGGGTCATTCTACATCACTTTGTCTACCACTTCCTGTGTTTCAAATTGGACTATAAAGAAACCTTTTGAATAGAGATAAATTTCACAGTTTTTTGTCCATGTGTTGTAGGTCCATTTTTACAGGGCATCATATTTAGGCCAAAAACCATTGAAACTACAAACTAGATCATTTCAATGAAAAAATGTTAACATGTTTGTTACCTATTGGTTTTGAACTTCCAAAATTGGTTTTTCTTCTACTTTCTCCACTATATATGGTCCAGACATTGCATGATATAGCTCCTACTGGTAAATTCATTTTCCTTTATTTACTTTTTTTCTTTAACTGCTTTCTTGTAAGAAAAGGATGCAACTAGTGGACAAGAGCTACTAGATCCCCTCAAACCTCCACACAATCTTAACAATAATATGATAGTGGAATATTTGGTAATCCCATATTCCTGTAAATAATGAGAATCATGCAGTTGTTTTCCTCCAAAAACTATGCTTTGTTCAACTACTGGAACCCCCATTTGTGATTCCAAGGCCCCTTTTAGTTTTGCAACAGATTCATTCTCCCAAATCCAAACAGGAGTGGAAACCCCCTGTAGGGATTTAACAAAAATTTGAAAATATTTTGTTCCAGGCTTATCAAGGATAGTGCTTAACCCTTTCAAGTGTGTATGGAGACTAGCAGGTTCAATTTGATGAGATATCATCCCTTTAAGTGAGACCAATGAAGATTTGAAACCACATTGAATATGTAACACAAACCCATTCTTTACATACTTCAAATTTTGCTATAAATACAAAAGTGAATCTACTTCAGTATCAAAAACACCAGCGAAAACAAACTCAATTTCCATTGAAAGAGAAACACCGAAGTTGGCCTCCCCAAAGAGGAAATACGAGAGTCCTTCAAGTCCCCATTCAATCGAAACCTAAAACCTTAACAATGCCTCCAGATCTGGGATAATGCAGTGAATGAAATATGGGATAAATATAGTTGTAACTCTATCACAAACCTAAGCTAAAGTGCCATGAATGTAACTTCTCCTACACTCAAAAACCAATCCAATCCCGCCTCGACCTTCAAGAGAAAGAAGGTGATTGATGGCGATAGGGGAATGGATGCTCGTTAGGGTTTCCATTGCTTGAGCATCAACTGTCATCTCACCTAGAATGTTCATGCGTCACTTGGTAAGATATTAAATTTAAATTTAAATTGGTAAGAGTTGCTATAAATATTAAATTTTTAAGTTATATTAAATCTAAATTAATTATTAAAAAATGACTTAAGTTTTTAAAATTTACCAATAGATTGAATTTTACAAATAAACTTAAAATATTATTTTTATTTATTTTTTAAGTAAATGTTGTTAAACACATACATGGTTGAGGCAATATGAAAGATAAACATTAGATTACTTTTCTTATTCACAATGATACATATTTATAATACATAGGAATGACCCTTGGTTTCATATTCCAAGTGGTCCCTTGGACTCCCTTTAGTTGTTTAGCTTCCACACCAACCCTTAGAGGATTAGGTGTCTAACATCCCCCCCCCCCCGCTTTATCTGAAGGTTTATGTATGATTCCAATAAGAGAGCTATAATACAAAACGTGCAAAAATGCATGGCGGCACTAGGTTGAATGTGCTCTCTGAAATGTTGGTATAAAGGGAGGTGGTTTAAGGATGATCACCAACACTGGAATGCTTAGTGCGATTCCAAGAATTCTTCCAGGTCTGGAAAGAAGCTGAGTTCTTCTAGAGGAAGTGCTCCTGGTGTTTTGGAGAGGAAAACCTTCAACAATGAAAGGGATGTCTCACCCTGCATAAAAGGGAGAACCTCAACCTAAAAAGGGAGGTCTCGACCTGTGACGATTTAAGGATTACCACCAACTCTGGAATGCTTAATGAAATTCCTAAAACTCTTCCAAAACTAGAAAGAAGTTGAAGTCTTCTGCTAGAAGAGTTGTCCCCAATTCTTTGAAGAGGCATCACCAACTGAAGGCATGCTGAGGGGCATCTTTGTCTCTAGCTACAACTCTGAGTATGGTACGAAAAGTTGTGGCTTAGGTTCGCTTGATGTGTCTTTGAAACTTGTAGATGACCATCACTTCCCCTCCTGTTAGATACAAGGTGAGATGATGGAGAAAACTCAACTGCGGGATTGTTCAATACTCTAGAACAAGTTGTAGCATATGACTAAATATCTTCTTGGTTGTTGAAGCCCATTACCAAGAAACGAACCATCCAAGATGAATCTTTGTTCTTGTAGGAGAATTGTTTTTGAAGCATCTGTTTGAAGAATGATTGGCTTTATGATAGTGCTTACATGGATGAAGATCAAAACATTGATCTTTCTTATGGCCAACTTGGTCACAATGTTGGCATTTAACAACTTTTGACTGTGAATGTGAAGGAGTAGAGTCTTGAATAGGTGAAGGTGAAGTCTCATGAATAAATCCTACACTCTGAAATTTGATGGGCATGGAATAGTCTAGAATATGAAAGGACACATCCTTGTCATTTCCAAGACCAGTTATGTGCTTCTTATGGACAAGTTCTTCCCAAGGTCTGATGACCAACTTAGGAAGTGCAGGCTGAATTTTTGCATCTGCATGTAACTCTGATGCTTCATTGGGTACTAAATTTGAATGAAATTCAACAATATTGACTTGTTGTTGATGGGATTTAATCTCAATGTTCTTAATAGAATGATGCTTATGATGTTATATCTCTTCTTGTTGTCGCTTTGTCTCAAGTTTCAAAAACTCAATATTCTCCTGTGCATTTTGGAGAAAAATTTTAATATTGGAAAGAGAGGTTTTGTTGATCTTAACCATCTCATCAATAGTGGAATGTATTAAATTATTCAGTAGTTTCAATACATCATCCATTCGATCCATTTCAAACTAGTATAATTAGAGAAATGATGTTATCTTCAACTACAAATTGAGCTATAAAATGATAAATAGTTGCAACTATTAGATGAGTAGTAGGATACCAATATCACCAAGTCATTGTAGCAGACAGTGCAGTACCAATTTCAATGCAACAAATGAATCGCTACTTCAATGTACTTACTTCTCAAATTATTCAAACTACTCACACTGTGAAAAACAAGAGCTAATCTTCACTAGAGATCATTGTTTGGGATATAAAAATATGGAGAGATGCCCCTGTTTAAGAAAATCAATGAACACTAATTCAACAAATGAATTATATATTCCATCCACACTATATCCCATATGGCCCCTTTTTTAAAAAACTCAACGAACACATATGAAACAACCTTCAAAACATTGCAGCCCTTCAAAATAGCTCAATGCCTATGCAAACATTCATATGCAACATTCAATTAATACATCTCTTCAGTCAATGAAGTTCAACACACAAATTTGATACCAATTCAAATTAGTCACAACATTCATGGTTCTTCAATGTAGTTCTTCATTCGCAGGTTTTTTGTGCAAACAGTCCCACGATGGCCATTAACGCAGAGCCATTACACAGTATTTTTAGTGAATGGAGTGGCGTAAATATCATCGAGAAGAATTGCACTAACTTCAAAAATGGAGTCGAGTAATGCCAAGAGTCATTTGCAATGGGAGGAGGTGTAATGTCGTGCCATTGTTCAATATGGAAACAACATTTATGAACTTGATTTTGAATAGAGAAACAAATAAAGGAAATTTTAACTTCTAATGACAATGTGCTAACCTGTCAATCCAATTCCCCTCTGAGCCTCCACAATGTCAAATTCACAGGCACAACTAACAATTTTGTCTCACCTTGTAGTCATAAGCACAATAATTATATCTCAGCTTTGCGAGTCATAATGGATTTTATAACTCTTGGGATTTACAAGAAACTGCATGAAAGACACTACACAATCCCTTTTTTTTGTTCATTTGACGTCAAGACTTGCCCATAGTCGTAACATAGATACTGAAAATCTTTGAGAAAAAATCCTAAGCACAATCCTTGCCCAAGAAATGTGAAATTTTCTTATTAGTTGTGGCTAGAACTATGGAACTATCAATCTAGAAGAAGTTGAGGGACCGAGTGCTGGTATTTGCAATTAGTATAGCTCAACAGTGGGATGGATGATAGGTTTCAATTGGGAAGGATTTAATACCAATAAAAATTCAAATTTATAGCCCCTTTGATATCGCATTACAAGGGTGTCAATCCCTTTGATATCGAAAACTAGGACAAAGTGTTGGCATGGCAGCACTTGATATAGGAGGCGTGGTTGACACAAGAAGTTTTAATAATGTATGGAGAGGGCAACTGTATGGAGAGGGCGGTTGTATGGAGGGAGTGATAGTGGGTGCTACGAGCAGAGCAGAGATTGAGAATCCTTCTATTAATTAGTTCTTCACATTCCACATGGCACCATATGGAGGGAGTGTAATCTATTGTGGTGAACAAGAGAATGATGGTATTGTTGTGGACCATAGGTATTATTATTGTTTTGGACCAGAGGTATTGCAGTGGACCGGAGGTACGTATTGAAAAAACACACATAGTAACATACTAAAACAAAAACCAATGGTGGGCAGTGTTTAAAAAATGTGGATTTACATCACATATGGCAACAGACTATAAAAAAGTTGAGTGGGAGTATGGAGTGGATCCAACGGACATACCACTCAGTTTCCACACTCATAGCTACAAACAAGCAAGTGTTTCATCCTCCATGTAGAACAGTCACACCACTCACGCCATTGCACCTCCATTAGTGCTCCCTTCAGTTGATCCCCTTACGAATTACAGGCATATTGACTTCCCTGAGTATGGTATTTTTATGTTAGTCTGGTATTGGGAGTGTTTAGCTTTTTTTCATTGTTGTATCTCCTTTTAGGCAACTGGATTTGGGTTTGTGAAAGTTATTGGGTGTGGGTTTCTATTGGTGTGGTTTCTACTTGGGGTCCTTAAAGTTTCGGGTGGGGAACTATTCGGGTTGGCACCATGGGTGGAAATCACCAGGTGTTTGGAGAGTCTGGTCATCTTCTAGCCATTGTTATTCTTGTTAGCCTAAGCCTATTACTAACTAACTTGGTTTTGGTCCTAATTTCATTTGGTCTCAGCCTGAGATTCGTTATCAAGTTTTTCCAGTTCTAGTTGTGGTCTTTTGTTTTGGGAGAGTTGGCTAAGGGAATTGGGCAGTTTTGATTCATGAAGGTGGGCCTCTCCTCCTTGGGTGGTGTCTCTAGCATGGCTTTGTTCATTTTTCAAGTCTCCCCTACTCTTTATGTGTCATGTCCTGCCTTTGTGGATGCTGTGTTGTGTTTGTGGTGGGTTCTTGGATCTTTTAGTCGTGTTTCTATGAGTTATTCCTTTTGGGTTGTTGGTTTCCCTCCTATACATTCATTTAATGTTTGTCTTGTGCCATTACCCATGCCCCATCAACAAGGTTCACCTCTCCATAGAGGAGGGAAGCAAGGCCCCATAGTGCACCATGTTACACAGTAATTTGTCACCGTCCCTGTTACCCCTTCTCCCGCACATTGGAGGACTTATTCCGGGACATGTGAGAAGTCACATAACCTGAAAACACTTTCATTATATCCCCTTGAGTATGTAATTCATATGCACTAAAGACACCTTTTGCAAAATACCCATAAAAATAACCCTTTTTCCATTGGCGCGGTTCCACTGTGTATCACTCGCGCCAATGGGGGAAATCCTCCAAAGAAGGCGCGCTAGTTGGCGCTCTGTCTCAGAGTCGCACTCGCGCCAACCCAGTTGGGTAATTTTTTAACAAACAAAATTACAAAGGTTCTTCCTAACCTATTCATGAACTGATTCCAGCTTCAGTTAGTTCAGTTGGGCTTCGAATCTCCATAGAAGGGAAGTAGTTCTCCACCTCTCATGGAAGCTTCTTAGTGATAAGGCCAATCCCATGAATCTTGTGGATGATCCTAACTCCTTCTCCTCTCTCTATATAAGCTTGTCCTTTTGCCTTTGACAAGCTAGTTAGTAGTTCTAGTCTCCAAGTTCCAAATTCTAAGTCCCAAAGTCTGAGAATTGCTAAGTTCATGCTGCAAGAAGCCTTCTTCATTCCCATAAGGCTAAATCTAAAGTGAGAAGATTCTTGTCCAAGTAACCAAGGAGAGAGAGGGTTGTTCCCCATTGCCAACAAGCTTTGCAAGGCATGTGCTGCTGATCACCTAGCCAAAGGAGGATTTGACGTCAGAACTATGGTTGTATTCTTCTTTTTTTATCAATAATAGACGACTATCATTATGGTTCCACTCTTATTGTCTTTGTAATGATGATTGAGTTATATCCTTTCTGACTGATATATAGTTGTATCCATTGGATTTTATGCTTGTATTTGTGTCGTTCTTTGCATGTGTAGGTGTCCGTTCACGAGGATCGTGGGGATCGTGACCAGCCGGAGCAAAGGAATTGGAGCGACGACTCTTCTACAAGTACTAGCATTGTATTCCAGGTATGACCTCATCATCGGTCTTTGATTTGCAATTAGGAACATGCGTGTTAGCGTTGTTTGATTGTTGCTAGACCCCATTTGGGCTAGTAGGGATCACCTCTATTGGCAGAGGGGATTTACCTCCACAACAATTTGGCGACTCCACTGGGAATTTGGCTTTTTGTCTTGTTGTTTGATTTGTAAACTTTGGACGGAGCCTGAAGTATGACCAGATAGCTTTTGAAATGCTATTGCTCCACATTAGCAAAGTAGAACAACACCACTTTAGTCCATCTCCGGTTTGGTTTATGAACTGAACGTCTTGGAACTTGCCTTGTTTCTTGGTTTCTCCTGCTTGATTAGCTTTCTGGGTTGAGTCCTTGTGTTGCTTCTTGCCCCTTGGTGTACCTGGGTACTGTTGACTTAGCTTTGGCTCGTTTGTTTTTTATTTTTCCATAGCAAACTTGGCTGGCGCTCTTTTATAGCGTTACAGTCGCACTATTTGGCGCTAGTTGCACATTGACAACCCGCGCCAAACCCTGAAAGCCGCTAGTTGTAGCCTGACAGTCGCGCCAGGCCTGGGAACTGTTGAACTTTTCTTGGCTGTGAGCCCTCTAAGCTTGGTTTTTGTTCTGGGTACCTTTTTTAGACTACTTGAGTGTGTTGGAGTGTGATTTGAGTGGATTTGATCATTACCCTTTGGGTGTTTGCTTTTTTCCATCGATTTCACATTTCTAGCCCTAGGGCATCTAGTGGCCTTGTGTGTCGAGCCTTCCTCAGGTGTTTTGATCTTTTAGTGGTCCAGTCGACTCTTTGATTACTCCCTTGCACTTGTTTGGTGGTTGTAAATTATTTTGTTGCGTTATTTGGGTGACTTGCTTTGTTTTCACTTCAATTCCGCTTTGTCTCACTTTGAGCCTAGATTGCACAGCTCATTGTTGTCTTTGGGATCTTTCTCGTTCTTTGGAGCTTTGATTCGTGATTTAGGGAACTGAATGTGCTTGTATTGAATAGAATTTGTTTGTTATCATTTCTCAAAGTTGTTTAGTGCATTTTTCCATCAACAAAAAGAAATAATCTCTTTTGCTTTGTATTAGTTAATGAGAATTAGAAGTTTTCATTTTAATTAGTGATTAGTGATCTTAAAGAAAAGTTTGTTAATTTCCATTAGCTGCATTAGGGAAGTTCTTTGTTGTTTTTTGATCATTTCGTTTGCGTGAAAGCTCTCAAACCCTCTCGTAATTAGCATTCATCGAATGAAATGACATTTTTTGGCATATAGTTTGCATTTAGGGAATTTTGAGAGATTACATACGGTAAGGCCTAAAAACTGAAACCTAATACAAGATCAACTTTAAAGTAAACCGAATGAATCTAACAATGCATTGGAACATAGCACTCACTTTTTAGAGGTCTAGGCTAGAGACGTGCTCCGGCGTCGTTAAACCTATTCACTTTTGTTTCCACTCAAGGTTGGGTGATTCCTCCTTCTGTGACTCAATAGTGGTCTAGTACGGATTTGTGCTCCCACGTACCATCGAGTATATGGGGAGACCCCACTAGGTTATCATCCTTTATCCATAGGAAGCCGTGTCTGCCACCTTACAACTCGTAATGCACCGAACACAGCATTCGGGAAGATAACTGTCATACGAAAAGTCCTTGGTTTTCATACGATTGCCAAGGTGTATATGCAGTTTTAAGGATTGTCTGGTAAACCTTTTGCCTAGTTCTCCAGAGTAGTCACTTTTGATCCTTTTCGGACTCACTAAAAGAAAAGGCTCATCTGAGCATTTGTCACTTCGGGCGCATTAAACATTCGAAGGCAACTAGAGTCATCTTTTTGTCCTTTTCTCGACTCTTTAAAGATGAAAAGGTCAAGTTATGTCCTTGTGTCTTAAAATCTATTCGCTCGCGATCACAAGCCCTGTTAGATTTTGTTTGTTGACCATTTGATTGTGTGTCGTGACTTTTTTTCAACCCCGTGTGTGATTTTCCGTTTTTGATGGCAACTTTTCCAGAGTTCACCAACCCAGGAACCCCCTCTGACGGGAATCTTGGTCATTTACCTCCTTTTGGGAATGTTGGTGCTCCTTACATGGCAACGTTGTCCCTTCCTGGGTTAACTGTTGGGTTTCCTGTTTGGTTGTTCTAAACCTCTGTGATCCCTAATGTCTCAACTACTGGTCAATCAGTTCCTCCACCCGAACACATCATGTTGATTCCAAGGTGGACTTCTCCCCTTCTTCGCCTGTTTCTACATCCTCATCTTCTACTTCGCCTAGTGAAAGTATGGATTCAAGTACCCAGGTGGCTAAGAAGAAGAAGAAGAAGACGAAGAAGAAGAAGTCTCATAAGTGAGAGGCTAAAAGTGCAGCTACTGCCCCAAGTACAGCTCAGGTCGGAACTCCTTCTGCTCCTCCGCGGAAGGTTAAGTT